>PVIH01001578.1:6361-227683 GCA_004025045.1 Sigmodon hispidus | reverse complement strand
AGGGGAGGGGAGGAGGAACAGAGGGGAGGAAGGAAAGGAAAGGAGGGAAGAGGAGGGTCAAGCAGGGGATAAAGGGAAGGGGGGGACAGATGGGGAGGAGGGAGGAGGAACCGAGAAAACAAGGATGGATGAACCCACAGCAGTGCATCCAGCCCAGATGTACCACAGGATGGTTTTTAATTCCTCACTAACATTTCATTTCCTCCTATTACACCGTAATTGAATGTAAAGGCCCTGAGCGATCACAACCGTATTCTCTTCAGCAGACAAACCACACACAATATTTTCCCACCACGTAATGAAAACATTGATATCTTCATGCAACCAGGCTTTGGACAGCCTGCTTCCTAATGCCCATCTCCGTGTTTATGTTCACCAGCACTAATATTTATTAGAGACATTAGGCTATTAGTGGGCATGATGTGCTTGCCTGGCTTTGTAGAGCATCCAATTTGAACACACTTGCTCTGGATAAACACTTCCTTGTGCTGGTAATGATAACAACTCAGCACTGAGTCTTATGAACTAGAATTTTCCACAGAGAGCTGGCCTTTCCAGGCTCCTTGCCACTGACAAGGACCTACTTAGGGCATCCTCTCCCCCAGACTGAATGCCTTGGGACTGTAGTTCACTGGAAAACTGAAGAGGTGACCTGTGACATTGCCTGATTTACTTTGTTTGTGGGCCTGTGTTTTTGTATCTGTGTGTGCCTATATGCCTGTACATATGATTCTCTGTGTGCCTGTCTATCTCTTTGTATGTATCTCATTTCTCCAGGTAAACCCAAAATGGTCAAGTCCCTGTTGGCAGAGGACACACTGTGGGCACCATGCCCACTAATAGTCTGAGTTCTGAACGTGTTTCTATGCCCCCAGTTCCAGCTTAGGAAGGCCCTCAGCACCTCATAAACATTTAAGAAGTCCTAAGAAATCTGGACTGCTCACTTTTGCAGGGACAGTGAGTGAATGATTCCTGGTCAGACTCTTTTGTGAGCACTTCCGACTGCCTGTTATACAGGATGTGACACACCTGGGTTGCCCTTGATTAATTAGTCATGACATGTGGCCAAAACAGCATGAGGCTGTAATTCATGAGACTTCCGATAGCAGGTCACAATAGCACCCTAGGGTGAGTGTCTCCCCCTGGTTGGTGGCCTCCCTAAGCCTCCCAAAAGGAGATACATTTGATGCCTGAAACTTCCTTCAAGCCTCAAACGTTTGATTCTATTACTTTATTTTACAAATGTACACTCTTCTTATTTGTGACATAAACTCCCACAGGAGAAAAAAAAACAAAGTCAGTAATAAATTATGAAAAAAATCAGGTGCCCTGATCATTTGTACTTTCTGACGGTGCTGAATTCAGGCAATTCCAGCCCTGTACAGCAGCCTGCCTCTCCAGGGCGACAGAATACTCAAAGCTGTCAGTGAAGCCAACCGCGCAGTCTCTCCCCATAATTCTATTGACAGGATATCAGCCAAGCTGCTGCGGTGGGAAGGGTGACAGGTTTTGTGAGGGAGCCTGGAAGGCTACTGTGGCAGCATTCTATGTTCAGTCTCCTAATTCTAGGGAGATGAGAGTCAAGCAGGGTGAAGCTGGGTTCTTCTTCAATTTAATTTCATGCTTCCCACAGAGTCACGCCGAAAGGAAAGCTGGCTGGCTGCATATCACTTGACAATAGAGAAGCCCTTGCCAATGAAAACTAGTTACATTATTTTTGTGGTCGCATAAAACACCATCTTGACTCAATTAACCGCCATTAAACGAGCAGTTTGCTTGCGTTTCAGGAGGTGACCAGTTGGTGAGTGTTTGTAGATAAAAACCGCTGCTTGCAAATCTGAGGTTCTGCCTTTTCCTCCGGTTGCTGCAGCATCTTGAAGACATGTTTTGAATAGGGATGCAGATATGTTCTGGTGAATTCCATCAGTGGGAAATACAAGGGTTGTATTTGTTCAGTTGCATTTGATGCATTTGAAGCGGGGGTGGGGGGGTAAAAAAGAAAAAAAAAAGAAGAAAACAAACAAACAAATGCTGAACTGTTCCATGAAGGGGAAGCAATGTGAGTGAAGCCTCCTCATGTGGTGAAAGAAATATTTCCAGGGCACTGTATTCCTCCGACAGAGACACACTTCTTTAGACTCAGGAAGGAACAAAGCTAAAATATAACTCAGTTCCCACTATCCCTAAAGACACCGGAGCCAACATACTTACATGATGAGGAGGCATGCACCCAGACACTGCAGCCAGCAAAACTAGCATCACCCTAATGGAACCTCCATGTCAAGCCCAGCAGAAATGGTAGAACTGTATTTTTAATGTTCTAGAACCCTAACTACTTTTAATATTTCCATTTTCTTCAAAGCCCAAACTCCCAATGTTACAGAATTCAATTTTTCTGAAAACACAGAGGAAAAACTAGGCTGAGACTCAGTGGTGTGGCTTTTATGGCGGCTCTGGCAGCACCTCAAATCAAAAGCCTTGCAGGCATTTCCCCACGCACACTGGTTTATAGGGAGCTTTCGTAACAAGGAGTGGCCCAGCTTCCTTCTCATGTTCTCTCTCTGCCAACTTTAATGCGGGCTGGGTTTTTAGGGAAGATCTTAAGGAAGGGTAAATACCTAACACTACCAGTGCCAGAAACCAAGGACACAGGTGGAGGGAAACACTGCCCCCTGCTGTCACTTGCATGACAGCATCCCAGGCTGTGTCACCAAAAAGCACCAGGACATGGCCCCTACAGTTGGTGATCACCAGGGACCAGGACAGCCTAAAAACAGAATTCCATTGGTGGATCAATTATCACCAATACTTTTTTTAAATGATCATTCCTAAACTCCAGCTCTAGAAACAAGGATGGAAATATCCTGAAGGCTGTTAAGCTGGTGCCACCTACAGGCCAAATGCTGTCCTTGACATAGCCCCGGGGAGAAAGCAAAGGTAGAAGAGAGGCAAGTTTCACATAGCCTGTTTACATGTATTGTAGTTTACACATCTATGTACAAATGCTAAACATATAGTGTGCTATATATAACACATGTGTTTGTTATACATGTATGATGCATATGTATGCAGATATACATGTATATGTGTCACTTGGAGTGAACGTTATGTAAGAATTCACTGTGGAAATGATTCTATAATGCCCTTCATCTCATATTTAAGTGGGAAGCAGCTTCACACCAGTGACACCTGATTAAAGCAATGTCAGAACATCAGAGCAGCCACTGATAGGTAGTACTTCATTCTGTCCTTGGCCTACAACAGTATAAATCCCAAGGTGCCAGCTAAGATCAACTCTCCAAGAAGTAAGTAAAAGATTTGTTCCACTGTGGAGACATCTCGGAGGGGCTGATGCTAAGGATGCTGCTGCACCCTATACGGTACCTAACTTCTGTCTTCCTGGGAACAGCGATTAGCTCAGAAAGGTCCAGGAGGATCAATGTTTTCCCAGGAGTCAAGAATGCAGCCAGTTCTAACTCACTCACGAAAACACAGGTTCCTTTCACGAAAGAAGGAAAGAAAGAGGAACTTGGGGGAAGGAGGGAAAGAAAAGAAAGGAGAATGAAAGAAGAAAAAAGGAGAGAGAGAGAGAGAGAGAGAGAGAGAGAGAGAGAGAGAGAGAGAGAGAGAGAGAGAGATCAAACACTATTCTGGGTTCTAATCAGTACCTGGAGTCAGAGAAATCATGATCTCCGATTACCACCAACCTCCGCATCCCAACCTGGGAAACTAAAAGCATTCTTAGAAGCACACTGCCCTCTAGTGGTGCAAGGTAAATTTGCTCCATGACTACCTTGACAACTACTAAACTTTAACTTGACTTTTGACTTTTCCTGGAAGTCTCCAGGCACTTAGGAGCCCACGTGGAGTTTTTAGCAGGCAGGAAAATAGGCTTAAATTCAGAGGGCCGGCACTGAAAGAAATAGTGATCTAGTTACAAACGCTGCTCGCACGCAAATGTCGGCCAGGCCTCATAGAGAGTATTTGCACCTCCCTCCTATAGGGTTTCCACGAGAGCCCCGAAGCAACTGCTGCACAGTAGACCAGAGGGGCTGGGAAAAGTAGATCTTGGGGTAGCAAAGGCATGAACGGGTGCCCGAGGCCTGTCTGTCACTCTGTGGGCTCATCGAGCCCCGCGGGGAGTGCCCTAGCCGTAGTCTTTCCCAGTCTCTTCCACTAATGTGTGCAGCTTAAGGATACTGAGGCTCAGGGATTGAACGCCAATTGCCGACTGTCCAGCCCTGTCCTGCCTAGAGTTGGTTTCCGACATAGCGCCTGGACCCCGGGCCTCAGCAGCTAGAACCCACCGGCAGCGTCGTGCCCGGGGAGGGGACAAGCGCACCGGAGCGCTCACCTTGACGATGAGCGGGTTCTGAAACATGGAGTCACGCACAACCCCCAGCCTCTCGTTCTCCATGCCCGGGCGGATGTCGGCCACTGTCAGCGGCCGTCGGGGCGGAGGGCAGATCTGGCTGACCGTGCGGCGCACCGGCTGCTTCTTCTTCTTCCATCGCGTGATGTCTTGCCGGGACTTCCCCGGACCAGGCATCCTGTGGACCTCCGAGATCAGACCCTCAATGCAAGCCCACAGAGTTCTGCCCTGTCTAAGGACCCTTGCCTCGCGCGCGCCGCTCCGAGCTGCACCACACGGACACGGGGGTGCACCTCGAGGCCCGGCAAGCTCGGAAGTGGAACGCGTCCACCTGCGGAGTCCACGCCGAGCGCGTAGACCCCGCCAGCTCTTTGAAGTGATTTGGGAACCTTGCTACAGACTGAGAAAGGGAAGAGTACTTAGACTACCCCTTGCGAAGAAATGGAATGGCCCGTCTCCTTGGCGACGGGACGCCAACGGCTCAGGGGCTTCCGGTTTTCTTTCAAGAAACTCTTAGCAACCACAGAGACCTTTTAAATTTTTCTCAAGTCGACATAGAAAAACCCAAAAACCCAATCTAGGTTGTGTTAAAAACGAAGATGTTCTAGAGGGCCATTTATCCTTGGCTTCCGCCCTTTTTCTACACATTCTACTCAGAATTCTCTCCCAAGATTGCTCCAAGCATTCACTCGGGCACACACACACTCTCCCTCAGATATCGCACTAACATGATGTTGCAATAGAAATAAGCATCCTAGGCTTGCTGTCAAGGCTAACCCACTGGGTGGTCCCAAGCCAGTTTACCTGTTGTATCCCCTCCCCCATCTTTGTGAAGTGGGTGGCAATAAAAAATAATCCATGGATTAGACCAATAGCGTCTGACCACAACCAACTGGGAAGGGAGCTGAAAAGCTCAGGCCCACAGGCTTGATCTACTGAGTAAGAACATCTGAAAATGGGGCTGAAGAGTTACTCAGTGGTTACGAGCACTGGCTCCTCTTCCATAGGTCCTGAGTTCAAGCCCCAGCAACCACATGCTCAGGACCATTTACAATGGGATCTGATACCTTCTTTTATAATGAAGATGTACAGAAAGACAGAGCACTCATATACATAAATAAATAATTCTTTAAAAAAATCTGAAAATAGGGACAGAAAGATGGTGCAAGATGCCGCTATTAGATTGTCCCCTGACTTGCACACGAATGATGTGGTACATGTATACACACACACACACCAAATAAGTAAATAATTATAAAGCATAAAAAGACGATCTGGAAATGGCATCTGAGACTGTTTTTAAAGGTCTGTCAATCCCACAACCTGAAAAAACATTTAAAGGGGGTTTTTAAAACTTATTTATGTGCATTGGAGTTTTTCCTGCATGTATGTGTAAGGGTGTCAGGTCTTGGAGTTACAGACAGTTGTGAGCTGTCATGTGGGTGCTGGGAATTGAATCTGTGTCCTATGGATGAGCAGCCAGTGCTTTTAACTGATGGGCCATCTCTCCAACCCCCAAAATGAAATTTTTATTTAAAAAGAATTCAAACCTACCGGAAAGTTAAAAGTTGGAAAAAAGAAAAAAAAAAAAGCTGGAGAAATTGCTCAGTGGTTAAGAGGACTCACAGTTCTTGCCAAAGAAGTGGATTTGATACCAATTACCCACTTAGTGGCTCAAAATAGTAATTCCAGTTCCAAGGGATCTGATGCTATCATCTGGCTTCCTTATGTACCAAGTATAGACATGGCATATATATATACCTATGAAGGAAAACACTCAAACCCAAATATTTTTAATAAAGATTTATTTATTTATTATGTATACAGTATACAGAAGAGAGTACTAGATGTCACTATAGGTGTTTGTGAGCTATCATGTGGTTGCTGGGAATTGAACTCAGGATCTCCAGAAGAACAGTCAGTGCTCTAAACCTCTGAGCCATCTCTCCAGGCCATGAGGCATCTCTCCAACCCAATACCCAAATATTTTTAACTGAATACAATGACTTTATAAAAATCCGAGGACCTCATCTGGATTCACAATCCTTTGTATCTGTCACAGTGTTATTCATTTGAGTAGGCTCATATACATGCACATGAACACACAAGCACACACACACACTGCTGAGTGTAGTGATAGATACTTAATAAAATTAGTCAACTGGCAGAGCCAGGCCATGAAGGCCTGGGAGTGGTGACCCACACCTTTAATCTTACCTTTAGGAATGTAGAAAGAGGAATTAAGATAGCTGGGCAAAGGGAAAGAAGAGAGGTTTTTCAGCTTTCCCACACACTTCCTTGGTGGGCTAAAGAGAGAGAGGTTTGGAATCGGAGGATTTCACGGAGACAGGCTGAGTAGTTGAGATGTGGCTTTGGTTTGTTTCCCTGTCTCTCTGATATTCTACCTTTTCCCCAATACCTGGCTCTGGGTTTGGATTATATATCAATTAGAATTCTAGCAATAGGTGAGTTGCTTGGAACTACCTCAAACAATACTATATTATGTATTAGTTTCTGTTTTGCCAGTGTGGTAAAACACCATCAAGGAGCAACTTATAGAAAAGTTTATTTGTGCTTATGGTTCTAAAGGGATAAGGGTCCATTGTGGCTGCAGGCATGGTAGCTGGAAAAAGGTCATGAGACCTCACATCCTGAACTCCAATCATGCAGTGTGGGAGGGCAAGAGGCTTTGAAACCCCAGAGACCTGTTTCCTCCACTAAGGCCACACCTCCTAGACATCTCCAAACAGTGTCACTGACTGGAAACCAAGAGTTCAAATAGATGTGGCTAGTCTCATTCAAACCTTTGCAGATCCTAATGACTTCATCCTGTATCAAGGGCATTTTCTTTGGGAGTAATTTTAAAAACTTATTTTATAATTTTATACATACACATAATACCCTTTGATCATATTATCCTCTTGTCCCTCTTTTTTTTTTGGAACCCCCTCTGAATTTAGTTAGGGTTGTTTGCCTGAGCACAGATGGGGTTTGATTAAGAGCCATTGCCCGAGACTGTACATTAAGGCAGAGAGTCCCCCTCAACCATTAACTGTTTGGGGCACTTTCATACAGGCCCCTGTCCTCATCAAGTCTACAGATAATGAGGTGTGATGGGGGTATTCTTGGTTGTCAACTTGACTGTTTCTGGAATGAATTACAACCCAGAAGCTGAGAGCACACTTGTGATCCCCAGATCTTTTTTTTTTTTTTTTTTGAGGAGAGGGGGTGAAGACAGTGTTTCTCTGTGTAGCTTTGGAGTCTATCCTAGAACACGCTCTGTAGACCAGGCTAGCCTCTAACTCACAGAGATCCACCTGACTCTGACAGTGCTGAGATTAAAGGTGGGCACCACCAGGCATCTTGAGGCTAGAAGACATACCTTTAGTCTGGGCCCCACCTTCTCTTGGAAGTCTATTTAAGGACAATGGAAGAAGGAGAGGTTCATTCTTCACCTCCTTGCCCTCACCTTGTCAGCACATCTAGCCCTTCTCTGGCACTGGAACCTACTTCAGAATTCCAGCACGTATGGAAGACCAGCTGGGACATCCAACCACGGAGGATTGAGCAACTACTACATTCTTGGACTTTCCATTCACAACTGGCCATTGTTGGTTAAACTGCAGCACGTAAGTCATCACAAAGCTCCTTTATACACACCTATATATGTATATATAGGTGTACATACACACATATATATGGAGAGATTCTTTCTATAAGTTCTGTGACTCTAGAGAACTTTCTCTGACTAATAGAGGGTATCACTATGTAGCCCTGGCTGACCTGGCACTCAGATCTACTTGCCTCTGATGCCTGATTGTTGGAATTAAAGGCATTTGTAATGATGCTTAACATATATCCATAGCTCATTTATGAAAACTTTTTAAATTTATGTGCTGGAAAATGAACTTGGGTCCTCTGAAAAAGAAGTAAGTGGTCTTAACCATTAAACCCTCACTCCAGGAGCTGGAGAGATGGCTCAGAGGTTAAGAGCACTGACTGTTCTTCCAAACATCCTGAGTTCAATTCCCAGCAACCACATGGTGGCTCACAACCACAAACATCTGGTGCCCTCTTCTGTATAATGTATACGTAATAAATAAATCTTTAAAAAGGGGGAAAAAAATAAAAACTGTGACATGCCAAAAACAAAACAAAACAAAAAACCCTCACTCCAGACTCTTTTAATCAAAGATGCTTAGCAGCTCATATAGAGGACATTACACGTTTGAAGAAAGGCAGAATAGCAAAGTAGACGGGGAAAGCATGGATTGGAACCCTGGGCGGGACAAGTGATCTTGTCAAGTTGCCAAAAGCCTGTTTTCTCATTACAAGATGGGACTGTCACAGTATTGCCTAATAATGAAACTTACAACATAGGGGTTGTTTTGAGAGTAAATGAAAACAGGATGGTGGTGGAGGCAACACACCCTTTAATCCCAGTGGTGGTGAAGGCAGAGGTAGGCAGGTCTGTAAATTCAAGAACAGCAGGAGCTGTTACACAGAGAAACCCTGACTCAAAAAAACAAAACAACACACCACAGTGTAAACAAGAAAACTTACAGCCTTTAGGCTGGTATGTAGCACTTTTGGTAAATTGCTTGTTGAGCAGCACCAGGCCCTGTGATCAGTCCCCAGCACTATATAAAACCTGGTATGTTGGTACATGACTGCTATTCCAGTACTGAGGGGGGAGGCAGGGAATTAAAAATTCAAAGTCATCATTGTAAGCGTGCGCACCTCTCAGATGGGAAGGGATCCTGGCAGTCAGGAGCCCAGGAATACTGACTGTTACAGCTTGGATGAAAAAGTATCCAGGCACTCAGGCACCAATGAACACCACAGGTCACATTAAGTGTAGATAACAGCTTACAACCCTACTTCAGAAAAAGGCTTCCCCAGCCAAGTTGTTACAGTCCTGCTCCGGTTTCCTGAAGTGTTACAACTCTGCTCGCTAGGGGACGGTTTTCTCAATTAAAGTGTTACAGCTTTGCTCTTCTCAGCTGTTCTCTGTTCCAGGAGTGTAACACCTCTGCTCAAGGGAAAGTTCCCTTAGCTGTTCTCCGTCCAGGCTCACATATACCTGCCTCTATTTCTGGGGGCTGGGATTTGCCTGGCCCGGACCTGTTTGCTTAGAGCGACGTGCTTTAACGCTATTCCATATGTCCCTGTGGCATCAGGACCATAGACAGACAACTACGCAAAGCATCCCATCCTCGTAAGCCGCCATGTTACTGTGGCAGCCACAGGCTCCGCCGGAAGTTAGTACGGTACATCCGCCTCCGGACACTTCCGGGTTGGAAAAGGAGCGGCTACGTTATCGCGGGGTAGGTCGGACGAACTTTCGTTGTCTGAACTTCTGGTTTTCTTGTGCGAGGCCGCGGCCTGAGGCGGATCTGTCCGTTTCTCTCCGCCGGGGGTGCCTCGGAACCCAGGCCACGGCCTGCCGGATCTTTCCACCCTTTTCCTCGGTTCGCTGCTCCGGGGCAGAGCAGGGTCAGTCCCAGCCCATGGGTGGCGAGGGTAGTGCGCGTCGGGCCGGAAGTGGAGCTAAGTGCGTTTCCGTTCTTAAGAAGAGACGGAGAACATCTTGGCTTTGGATAGTATGCCTCGAGGTGTCCGGTTGCTGGGGAAGTGTGTACAGAAAGGATCGTGGGACCCAGCTAGGAGTCAGTGAAGGCACTGAAAAAGTGGCCGGCACACTGAGGTCGGTCACTGGGCGTTAAGGCATTGCATGGTCCCTTCAGAAAATCTAAATATAGTGCCTTCCAAGGACAAAGTATTGCCAACGGGCTTGAAACTAAGAAATGAGAGGCATGAGCTAGACCACGTCAACTGAAGGCTCTGGAAGGATGTTAATTTTATCTGAAGAATAACAGACAAAAAAAAATGTTGAGTTTGAAGAGAAGGTTCAGCAAATAAGAAAACTTGGTGCACCAAGCATGAGAACCCGAGTTCGAATTCCCAGCTTCCCATTCATCCTTCCTCCCTCGCATTTAGTCAGGATAAATAATTAAGCTCTTCTGTATAAAACCCTCCTGTCCTTGAAGGGAGGGGAAAGGTGTGGAGAATGGCTAAGAGCACCAAATGGCTTGTTTATTACTGTACAGAAGATTTGGGTCTGGTTCCCAGCATCCAGATCTGCATAGTGAATCATAAGCATCTATAAATCAAGTTCCAGGGACTCTCATGAGCACCCAACAGATCCTTGGTACACTTGTAGGCAAAACACAATTTTTGTTTTGTTTGTTTTGGGGGAGTTTGTTTTGGGTTTTGGGTTTTTTGAGACAGGATTTCTCTGTTTAGCCTTGGCTGCCCTGGAACTCCCTTTGTAGATTATTAGGCTGGCCTCTAACTCACAAAGATTCACCTGCCTCTGTCTCCAGATTCCTGGGATCTAGGGCATTGGCCACCACAGCCCTGCTCTTCTTCTTTTTTTTTTTTTTTTTTTTAATTAGAGGCAAGACTGAAGGGTAGTTGTAATTGTTATTGAAGGGGCCTCAGCCCTTGGCAAAAAATTCATCTGGGACAAAGAAAGAGTTCAACAGCTACAAAAAAGCCAAACAGTAACTAAATATGCTGTAACAAGATTGCTGTGGAGTAAAATAGGGAAACTGGCTCCTAAAGATTGCTCCTGGAAGGGCAGGGATGACGGGAGTACTGGTCTAAAGATGACTCCCATAAGGGCTGGGACCAGGGGAGCACTAGTGATGTTGTTCAGTGATTAGAATGTTTGCCTAACACATCTGTTTCAGTTTTACAGTTTGGCCCTACCTCATTTTAAGTTCTTAGTTGCTTCATATGGCTAGTAGCTACCATTGGGGACAGCCCAGATCTAGAGAAACAGAATTGATTCTGGATAGTATTCAGGTCCCAGTGGCAGACTGGTGGCCTGTGACTAAAATACAGGCCATTTTATTTGTCTGTTCTCAGCAGCATTATTGCAGCCAAAGAGAAAGCAATAACTCATGCCAAAAAAAAAATAAAAAAAATAAAAAATAAAAATTACTTTGTAGAACCCGATAATGTGCAAGGTGCTGGGGTACCAGTGATCGTGTAAGACTGCCTACTAAACCCTTAATGGCATTTGTGTACTCCTACTGTGTGTCAGCTGAGGCCTTGAAAAGTCTTTGAAAGGGTCCCCTGCATCTCTAGGTGGTACTTTCCCAGCTCAGTGACATTGAGGAGGAGGAAGGTCTAAAGCAGAGCACTCGTGCCTACACAGACCTGGAGGACCTGCCTTGTAGATGAGAATCCAACTATTCTTTCATGACGCCTTCCCTCCAAAACACAGTTCTTACAGCTGCTGTTTACTACCCAGGACAATAAATTAGATGCCTTCTGTAGGTTTTGTGAAACAAGATTTATCTGTGTATCAGCCCTGGCCATCCCGGAACTCACTTTGTAGACCAGTCTGACCTTGAACTCACAGAGATCCACTGCTACTGCCCAGCTCTATTTCCTGTACTTTGACTAGTTGTAAGTTTCTGCATTAATTGTTGTCCACAGCACACACACAAAAACCCTTCTCTGATGAGGTCTTAGAGCTGCATTAATCTATGAATAGAAAGGTGCTGCATGCCTTTAATCCCAGCACTCAGGATCTTCCAGGACAGCCAGGGCTACACAGAGAAACCCTGTCTCCAAAAATAGAAAGAAAACAAAATAGCCTATTTACCTTGGGACCTTTGAGCTCTCTAGCCATGGGCTCTTGGCCAGATTTGTAGTACCAAGCATGTTGGAACAGGCTTTAAAACCACTTAGTATACAGTTTGCTACCCTCAAACATTCATGCCACTGTGCACCCATAGGCACAACTTGCCATGTCATTCATTGTAGTTCACAGGACTCACAACTGGGTAAGGCTATGAATTTCCACCCAGCAACTACATAGCACCTCTGGTTCCATGAGAGCTATCCAGTTTTCTAGTCAGTACCAACTTGATATGGAAGGAGGCTTTCTTAAAGAAGTCATCTTCTAGCAGGGTATTGTGATTCATGCCTGTAGTCATAGAACTTAAGACACTGAAGAGAGTGGACTGCAGCAAGTATATGGGGCCAACCTGGACAACAGAGCAAGACCTTAAAGCAAAGCAGTCTTCTAGCCAAGCTCACAGGCAAGCAGGGGAGCAGCATCCGCAGCCAAGAGATAGGGAGAGTCAGGAAAGGACTTGGGCATGTTGGGAGAACCACAGCAAGTATATATCACAGAAGATGAGTTTGAATGGCATGTGGTCTAGAATGTGCAGGGCAGTGTTATTTCCAATGAACTGGAGTGTGTGTGTGTGTGTGTGTGTGTGTGTTTATGTATGTGTGTTCGGGAACGTGTATCATAAAGGTAATGAGACAAGCAAAGAGCATCACAGTAAGCTTCCCTTATATTTTGAATAGTACAAAATTTATACTTGTGACTGCAGTTTGATGTATATGCTATTTATTGATTATGCTATGTTATCACCCCTGCCCCCAGCCTTATGTTTAAAATGCCAAAATAAACCATTGTCATATTTTTCTAAAGGAATAGGATGGAAGGAGACTCAAGCAGATTAAAAGTCCACACTGCAGTTTTTTACAAGAAAAAGAAGCAGTCTTCTGTATCTGAGGAAAGACCACAGATACCAGCCCCTGAGAACTTGGAGAATAAGCATCCTCCGGTGTCCAAGCTGAGGAAGAAGAGGAAGGAGTCCCAAACACCAGCCCCTGAGAACTTGGAGAGTGAGCATCCTCCGGTATCCAAACTGAGGAAGAGGAGGAAAGAGTCCCAGACACCAGCCCCTGAGAACTTGGAGAATGAGCATCCTCCAGTGTCCAAGCTGAAGAAGAGGAGGAAAGAGTCCCAGACACTAGCCCCTGAGAACTTGGAGAATAAGCATCCTCCAGTGTCCAAGCTGAGGAAGAGGAGGAAAAAGTCCCAGACACTAGCCCCTGAGAACTTGGAGAATGAGCATCCTCTGGTGTCCAAGCTGAGGAAGAGGAGGAAAGAGTCCCAGACACCAGCCCCTGAGATCTTGGAAAGTGAGCATCCTCAGGTGTCCAAGCTGAGAAAGAGGAGGAAAGAGTCCCAGACACCAGGCTCTGAGAACTTGGAGAATGAGCATCCTCAGGTGTCCAAGCTGAGGAAGAGGAGGAAAGAGTCCCAGACACCAGGCTCTGAGAACTTGGAGAATGAGCATCCTCCAGTGTCCAAGCTGAGAAAGAGGAGGAAAAAGTCCCAGATACCACCAGCTCCTAAGAGCTTGGAAAGTGAGCATCCTCAGGTGTCCAAGCTGAGGAAGGGGAGGGAATCCCAGCAACTTACTTCTTCTCTTTTGAAAAGTTCAGAAACTTTCTATAAAGCTAAAAAGACAATTTTTACCCATAAAAAGAAGAGGATAAGTAGTGTTTGGGAGGTGGATGTAGAAACAGGGATCATCCTTGGAAATAAAGAAAACATGGAGAACCTGCTAGAGAGTTCTAGAAAAGATGTGGATATTGTTTATGTAGATGTGAGCAAGGGACAGAAGTCAGCAAAAGTGGACAAAGCAGAAAAGCTGCCTGTTACTGAATCCCAGAAACATGACTGTCAAGAGCTGCACAGTGATATTAGGAACAAAAAGAATCAACAGGATCTGAAGAAAGTTGCATCCTGCGATGCTCTACAGGGAAGCCAGCCTGAGAGCATCACCCTGTCCCACTCAGAATCCTTGTCTTCTGTGAATCTGGAAGACAAAAGCACAGAACTAGCAGTGTCTCATAAAGAACAGTCTAAGGAAAAAGTATTTGGGGACCAGGAATTGGGAGCCTTGCCTGAAAGTCTTGATAGTGCACACTCTGGAGGAGAGGTGGAGACTGAAGGAGGTCAGAGTGTTAAAGGATCCCACAGTATCAGGAAAAAGAAAAAGAAATGCGTACCTCTTGCTATTGCCGCCTCTAGTGACAATGTCTCGCTGCTTGACAGCAATGCTGAGAATGTGCTCCTGGACTCATTAGAAGGCAGTGATGCTTTGAGGGAAGAAGAGGATGTTGACCACAGATCAAGGCAGGAAGAAACCCAGGCTTGTTCCAGCGAGGAACATGCAGAAGAGATGCAGGGGTGAGCTGGGGATGGGGTATGTCTTCTGTGTGCATATGAAATGACATAAATAATAAAGTATGCATATAATTGAGCAATCTCAGCAGTTAGCTAAATCTCTTCATGTGTAAAAGAAGGTAGTTAAATTAGATTTTCACTGAAATCTAGTCTACCTAATGCGGTAAGTTTGAGCCATTTTCAGACTTACCAGCCACATAGCTTTTCTGGGAGTGTGTATGGATGTAAGGGATAATGTACATTATCCTGAAGATTCTGCAAAGCAGCAAAAGCTTGAATCTCTCAAATTGAATCTCACAAGGAATGTAGCAACCTTTACTTACCTAATGCTATGCAAGTGTATTGTCTAATGAACTGATGTGTAGGGAGGTTTTTCTCACATATATATCCTAGACTTGGGACAGATTTTCTCTTCCCATTCTCACTTTGTAACTTTTGTGTTTGGTAATCTGACTTAGAATAGTTTCATGTGAGTGTTAAATGGGAGTGTTGTGAACCCGCACATGGGATGGTAATGATAACAGGTATGGGCCATTCACAGTGTCCTCTGTACTGTCCTACTGAGGACATTGTCAGAATGTTGATCATGAGGCAGGAATATGCTAGGCTGTAGCTCTAGCTTTCCTTGGGCCACAGGCCCTATGAAAGTCACTAACTTACTGACAGGTAGACAAGATGTTCCCAGTCTGACAGATGAACTGAGATGAGCATACTAAAACCAAACAGATTCTGACATTTGATGAAGAACTGGCAAAAGCAATTGGGATGGAACATAAAAAACTGAGGACCCCCTAGCCTCTGAGGCAAGAACAGCTACTGCTGTGTAAACCCTGAACACTGAGCTAACTGGTTAGAAGACACTGTATTCTATAATTCAATTCATTGGAAGAGCTGGGAGAAGTATCTGATTCTCAGTAGAGATAAAAGAAGGCTTTACTTACTAGAACCTTGGATGAATAGTAGCACATAAACAAATAACTGGTGGGATGGAGTTACCTTCTGTCCACATTACCCATCTATTGTAATCAGGTTGTATACATCAGGTTGAATGTTAGAGACTGAATGACTCCAAGGTGCAGTCTAACTTCTGTACTCTTCTAGGAGGAGAAGCATTCAGGAAGAGTTGAAAAGGTGTTAGCTGGGGGCTGGAGAGATGGCTCAGCGGTTAAGAGCACCCTCTGCTCTTCCAGAGGACCCAGGTTCGATTCCCAGCACCCACATGGCAGCTAACAACTGTCTGTAGTTCCAGTTCCAGGCAAACATCAAGGCAAATAAATAAAGTTTTAAGAAAAAAAAAAGAAAAGGTGTTAGCTGAAAAGATGACTGTTGGTAACCCAATTTTCCCCTTAGGTTAAAACCTACCAATGAAGAAGAAAGCAATTTGGAATCAGCCAGCGATCCCATAACAAGATGTGTATCTGAAGATGGGAGAGAGTCCGACGAATCAGATGTGGATTTGGGCTTTGCAGTAAGGCAACTCCAAGAGTTCATTCCTGACATACAGGAAAGGGCAGCCACCACAATCAGACGAATGTATCGAGATGACCTGGGGCGCTTCAAAGAATTTAAGGCACAAGGTAAGCTTTCCAATGTGCAGAGCTGCTTTTGTGAGCGACTTGGATTGATGGGTCCAGGAGAAGCATTTTTTAAGAAGATCTAAGAAGCTCCTGGGCGGTAGTGGTGCAAGTCTTTAATCCAGGATGGGGGGGTCGCTATAGAGCTGAGACTGTGTGACACAACTGAACATTATTGAACTCACTGAGAAATGTTAAAAGTCACCTTTTGAAATGTTTCTTCATTGCATGTATTTATCATATATGATATGACTCTTTCACACAAGTATAAATTGAGTAAAGGGCTTCTGACTTTAGGACCCAAGACAGTTGAAGAGAGTAGAAACAAACAGGGTAAGCACACACACCCTAAGCACCTTCCTGGACACAGTTACAGAGCAGGGTCTTAGGACCCCCTTTCTGTATTCTGTGTTGAATCATGAGGTAGACCCAGCTGAGCTAAACCCTCAGTCCTTCTGCCTCAGCTTCTCAAGTGCTGCAATTCACAAGTGTGAATCGCCATGCCTGGCTCCACATCTAAATTGCTGGATTATTTATTTAATTTTGTTGCATGTTATGTATGTGTAATAAACCTAAAATCGGGGATGAGGATATGCTCAGTTGGTAGAGTGCTTGCCTAGCATGCACCCAGCGCTACATAAATTGAACCTGCTGGTGTATGTCTGTAATCCTAACACTCAGAAGGTGAAGGCAAGAGAATCAGCAGTTCAAGCCCATTTGTAGCTACATTGGAAGTTTGAGGCTTGCCTAAGCTACACTAGAAGCTGCCAGAACAAAACAAAGCCAGATAAGTGAACTCTTTGAATCTCCAGCTCTGCAAAAAGAAAGAACAATGCACTATTCACACAAGTGATCCTTAATGATTGAATGAGCATCAGGAGTTGGAAACTATATTACATTTTGTCAGCCCTGGCCCTGACTGACACAAATAGAAACTTTGTGTTTGTTCAGCAGGCCCGTGTGAACACTTTGAGGGAGTTCAGTGTCATGGAGGTGTGGGGTGGGGCTTCTTGTAGATTCTTCTTCAGTATTGTCTAGATCTTTACTGAATGCCTGTTGCTTTTTTTTTTTTTTTTTAAACATTTATTTATTTATTTGCCTTGGTGTTTGCCTGGAACTGGAACTACAGACAGTTGTTAGCTGCCATGTGGGTGCTGGGAATCGAACCTGGGTCCTCTGGAAGAGCAGAGGGTGCTCTTAACCGCTGAGCCATCTCTCCAGCCCCGCCTGTTGCTTTTAATATATAACTGTTTTAAAGTTGAGGAAGCAAGCAGATCACTGAGAAGAAAGGTGTCTGGGAAGACTTGGGGAAGAGCAGAATTGGTTTAGAGTAGAATTGAGGAGGGGGAGCCACTCAGTGCCAAAGAGACCAGTGGGCTGCTCCAGGCAGGCTGGTCTTGCTGGCCCTGGTATTGCTGAGTATGATAGGTTTCCTCTTGGACTCAGGAGATGCTCGGTCAATAAAGTGCTTGCTGCACAAACAGGAGGACCCGAGTTCAGTTTCCAGAACCCATATAAAAAAGCTGACCATAGTGGTGTTTGCTTTTAAACTTAACACTGGGGAAGCAGAGGCAGAAGGTGTTGGGGCCTGCTGGCTGGCCAGCCTGGTCTACTCAGTCAGTAGGAGATCTTATCACTAAAAAAGATGTATCTGAAGATCAACAGCTGAGGGTGATTTGTACTCTCCACACATGTCTGCATGAACGCATGCACCTCACCACATTATAGAAAAGAAATAAATGTGGTGGGTTTGCTTTTATTCATTATTAACAGTACTGTATTCTCTTTCCTTCCCCTAACTCTAGGTGTTGCTATTAGATTTGGCAAATTTTCTGCCAAAGAAAATAAACAAATAGAGAAAAATGTGCAAGAATTCCTGTCCCTGACTGGAATTGAGAGTGCAGACAAGCTGCTGTACACAGACAGATATCCCGAGGAAAAGTCTCTGATCACCAACTTAAAACGAAAGCATGCATTCAGACTGCACATTGGTAAGTAGAGAAATGGACTCGGGCACCTTCAGCTTTCCTACATATGGCTCTCTCAGCCTCCCGTGGTGAGGAATACTTACTCTGAATCCTATGGATTTGTAATGTGCCCATGTCTCTATAGAGTACAGTTTCTGTGGAATTTATGAAAAGTAAATAATCTTCTATCTTGTCTACTTGGCAGTAATGATGACTTTAGTTTCTTGTCCTGTCTATCATTCCTTCTGTATGAAACATCCTTCCATGCATTATGGCCTTCTTCTTTTTTAAATATTTATTTTTATTTTATTTGCATTGATGTTTTGCCTGCATGTATGTGTGAGGGTTGGAGTTACAGATTCTGGAGTTACAGACAGTTATTAGCTGCCATTTGGGTGCTGGGAAATGAACCCAGGTCCTCTTCAAGAGCAGTCAGTCAGTGCTCTTAACTGCTGAGCCATCTCTGCATCCCCACATTATGGTCTCCTAAGTGAGTGCTTTGAGCTGATCCCTGCTGGCGGGGTACTGCTGAATAGTTAGGAGAGTAAGTCCAGAGGTTTATAGACAGCATAGACTGGACATAGGAGGTTGTTGAAAGTGAAGCAGAAGAAGAAGACGACGACGACGACGACACAAAGTTGTGAAGGGGAGGGAGGAGGAGGTGGGTGTGGATGTGATCAAAATACATTGGATGAAATTCTCAACAAATTAACTTAAAATATTATTTTATATATATATATATTTTCAAGACAGGGTTTCTCTATGTAGCCCTGGGTGTCCTGCAGCTCAACTCTGTAAACCAGGCTGGCCTTGAACTCAGAGATCTACCTGCTTCTGCCTCCCCAGTGCTGGGATTAAAGGTGTGTACCACCATGTCTGGCAAAAAGGACATTTAAAAAAAAAAAAAAGATCAATAAGTAGCATCAAGTCCCTCATGAAAGAGCCTTTTTTGAATCTGAAGATGGTAATTTTACAGATGTTCCTTAGATGACACAGGAAAGCAGGATGATGGCCTAAAGAGTGGGAAATGGAAAAGGCTTGCCTGGGTGAGGTCTGTCCTCTAGTGCTCCCCTAAAATCTTGCTGAAGTGGTAATCCAGTGAGGGTCTTCAGTGGATCTTCGAGGCCATGTTAACTGTATCTGCTCTGAGTGCAGCAGGCCTTGTGAAGTCCCAGCCTTCACTGCTGCACATAAGTTAATTGTGTTACAAAGGGCCCCACTGGGTTACTTTGTCATCTGTGACCATGTCTCATATTGGCCACCTGCCATCTCTCTGACTCTTCTTTTCTGTCTGTAGGGAAAGGCATCGCTCGGCCTTGGAAGCTTGTGTACTATCGTGCAAAGAAGATATTTGATGTGAATAATTACAAAGGCAGGTAAGAATTGGTCCTGATTGTCAAGAAATAAAGTATTCATAGCCATGATGAGAAGTGGAGATCTTTTTTAAAATTTCTTATTTTTATTTATTTTTATTTTATGTGAATTGTTATTTTGCCTACATGTATAACTGTGTAAGAGTGTCAGATCTTGGAATTACAGACAGTTGTTAGCTGCCATGTGGTTGCTGGGAATTGAACTCAGGACCTCTGGAAGAATAGTCAGTGCTCTTAACCACTGAACCATCTCTCCAGCCCCAAGAAGTGAAGATCTTAAAGGTCTCTGCAGTGACACTTAGCTGGGGGCTGGTTAGATATATGTCTTTAAGATTCATTTCCAATCCTCTTCTTTAATGAACCCTCTGGAATCTTCTGTACTCAATGTCCTCTTTCTCATTGTGCCTGGGCTTCAGGGCTGGGCTTGACCTGCCTCTTACTGTGGCTCCTGTTTGGTCTGCTCTGCTGTGTGGTAATCTTCAAGTGCTGAACCTCTTCCACCACAGCGTTCTCTGCTGCCCTGAACATTGAGTTGGGTTTTCTGTAAAGGTTTGAAGATACAGATTAGATCCCGTGGTGCAGTTCTGTGGTACATGCAGAATGTTTAATGTCTTTTATATTCTTTAAAGTCCCCAACTTTTATTTGTGTCCAACATTCCAAACTATTTTTGAATTATATTTTAATTTGTATGTATTTTGTATACATGCTGTTTAAGTGAGTGAGGAACCTGACCTGTTCATTCTGACTTGGCAGGCATCATACCTACTGTCAGCCCTGTTACCTCCCATGCCCACTGTATCCTTATTATCTCACTCACAGTTTTTTTTTAATGTAAAAGAATGTATTTTATATGTATATATGTGCACTACATACATGTAGGAACCTATCAGATTGCCTAGAAAAACTGGGGTTTGAGACTGTTGTGAGCAGGTTCTGGGATGTCTGCAAGAGCATTAAGTATAGCCAGGTATGGTGTGCACGCCTTTAATTTTAGCACTTGGGAAGCAGAGGCAAAAGCAGGAAGATGAGCTGTCTGTCCAGCCCACCTCCCACAGTCCTTAATAAGGAAGAGGAATGTGTTGGTTTTCCATATTCCCTTTTTGTGAGTATATTTTCTTGCAGACACTGGAACAGTATTATGCTAGAGAAGTTCCAGGTCAGAGGCTGGCATTGTTCTTGCAGACCTTTGTCTGGTCATAGCAATGCCATAAACCACTAATCTCTCTACCCTTTCCCTGGGTTAAGATTTAGAAATCTGCCAGGAATGGTGATGCACACCTTTAATTCCAGCACTATGGAGGCAGAGGCAGGTGAATCTCTGAGTTCAAGGCCAGCCTGGTCTACAAAGTAAGTTCCTAGATAGCCAGGCCTGTTATACAGAAAAAAAATCTGTCTCAAAAAAGCAAGCAACAATAATAACCCCCCCCAAAAAAGTTTTAGAAATCTAAGGTTATGAAAATTATTATTTATAATGCTTATTCAAAATTTATAATAGCTTATACTACTTAGATATTCAGTAGAATTAATGCAGGCACATAATTATGTTAAGCCTGGAGAGAACAATCTGACAGGGCCACTTCCTCATGGGCCTTGCCTCCCAGCTGTACCATCTTCCTGCACAGCCACCAGGCACATGGACTTAACCCATATTGCCATATGTGGTGATAGAGGGTGCTGTGCAGGGCGTAGAGTGGAAGTCGTGAATGACTACTACAAGTTTTGTGCCATGCACTTAAGTAGAACCTGTGCCTTGTGCTTGCCAGAAGGTGCTGAATCAGAGCCACATGCCCAGCCCAAAGGAAGCTTGTTCTCATGTCAGTCTTACTAAGTGAAGTGAATTCTTCCTTGTGGAGAAATGAAGTGTGACCGAGTGGCTTACATGATGTTTTAGTTGACAGCAGTCATCACTGGTCTAGAGGAAGTATTGTGATCCAGGGGTCCATAGATGCTAATGGTAGGCCTAGAACAGAGCAGGAAAAGACATTCAGAGGGCACTCAGCCAGCAAGCCAGAGCAGCACTCTTTGCAGTGTGCCATCCAGGCGGCAGTCCAGTGGATGGAGAGAGCCATGTCCAAGCCAACCCAGAGGCTTTGGGTAAGAACAGGTTCAGATGGTTTGCTCTGGCTGCTGAGAGATTGAGTCAAGCCTCTGGCTCTGGCCAGCTGTGACTGAGGGCATGACCACTGATAAAATGGTGAGACAGGCAATGAGGGGCTCTAGCCATTGGTAGTAGGGGCATGGCTTCCTGTCAGTTCTGGCCTTCCACGCCATGAGGCACTCTTCTAGTCTTGGACTTGACTAAACCTTCGCTAACCCTCCATTTATATTCTCTCAGGTACAATGAAGAAGATACTAAGAAGCTAAAGGCATACCATTCCCTTCATGGAAACGACTGGAAAAAGATTGGGGCAATGGTGGCCCGAAGCAGCCTCTCAGTTGCCCTGAAGTTCTCTCAGATTGGTGGTCGTAAGTGGCCTGTCATTTAGTGTCTTCATGTGAAGTCAGTGAAACTGTAGCCTTTATCCACTGGGCCTACTGACTGGGCCTCAGTTCCAAACCCTGCATCGTGAATCCATTTGCTTATGCTGGGCCTCCAGAAGCTGGCCAGGAGGGAGCTTCTGGGAGGGAGATGTGGAGGCACTTTGCCCCAGAATATTGGAGCTTAAACTTGGTAGAGTGGTGCACCCCTTTAATCCCAGTACCTGAGAGACAGAGTCACATGGAGAGATCCTGTCTCACAAAGACAAACTAAAAATAACTTGTCAATTATTTTAGGTTGATTCGATTGAGCTGTTGCCCATTGTTTTCTGGAAAGGGCCTGATTTAGCATCTCCTATTTATTTATTTAGTGGCTGTGTGTGGGGGTGGGGTGGGGGGGTGAGTCAGAGTTTCTCTGTGTAGCCCTGGCTGAACTGGAACTCACTCTGTAGACCAGGCTGAACTCACTCTGTAGACTCACAGAGAGCCACCTGCCTCTCTCTCCTGAGTGCTGGGATTAAAGACATGGGACAGTAAGCCAACTATCATCTGCTTTTCAATGTGCTTAAAAGCAGATAGATGAGCAACGACAAGGTCATTCTTTTGTGTTTGCAGATAGAAACCACGGTGCTTGGAGTAAGACAGAAACCCAAAAACTAATCAAGGCGGTGGAGGATGTGATCCTAAAGAAAATGTCTCCCCAGGAGTTAAGAGAATTGGATTCTAGACTCCAGGAACATCCTGAAGGCCGCCTGTCAATTGTCCGGGAAAAACTGTACAAGGGCATCTCCTGGGTGGAAGTGGAGGCTCAAGTGGAGACCAGAAACTGGATGCAGTGCAAAAGTAAGTGGTAAGTGTGAGGCTTCCTGCATACACTTTCACAGCTCGCTCTAGTTTTCTGGCCTGGATGGGAGGCGAGTCTGCGTGGTGGCTGTGTACAGCACAGTGTTAGGAGCACTGCAGCCCCTGTTGCATGGTGGCTGTGTACAACACAGCGTTAGGAGCACTCCAGCCCCTGTTGCATGGTGGCTGTGTACAACACAGCGTTAGGAGCACTGCAGCCCCTGTTGCATGGTGGCTGTGTACAACACAGCGTTAGGAGCACTCCAGCCCCTGTTGCATGGTGGCTGTGTACAACACAGTGTTAGGAGCACTGCAGCCTCTGTTGCATGGTGGCTGTGTACAACACAGTGTTAGGAGCACTGCAGCCCCTGTTGCATGGTGGCTGTGTACAACACAGTGTTAGGAGCACTCCAGCCCCTATTGCATGGTGGCTGTGTACAACACAGTGTTAGGAGCACTCCAGCCTCTGTTGCATGGTGGCTGTGTACAACACAGTGTTAGGAGCACTGCAGCCCCTGTTGCACCTGTTTCACTAACTGTGCCTTGATTGACATCGTGCAGGTGTGGAACAGCTTCTGGGCAGGGGTGTTTTCCTTCCTCATACAGAACTTAAGAAAGGTTTTTAAGGGTGTACACCCATGAATCCAGGTTTCAGGAGGTTAAGGCAGGAGGATGACATGCCTGGGGCCAGCCTGAGCAGTAGAGAGAGATGGACTTGTGACTCTTGACTATATCTTTCTGTGTCTTTAGTAAGGTTTAAGGAAGTACTTTCCTACCCCACATTGTACTGAGTACCCAAAAGTTACATATTTGCAATTGCAGCAAATAATAGAAATGAGGGTCCAGGATGTCAGAGCCTAGTGGCAGTGTAGTTTGGCCTCACTTGTTTTGAGTTCTAGATCAGCGGCTGCTCTGGGCTCCTCTGTAGCACCATCACCATAGTGATGCTCTGGTTTAGGATCTGGACTCTGTGGACAGTGTGTTTTCCTCTGGCTGCACAAGTCCTCCATCTGCTCTCACTCTCCCAGTCTGGAGGGTCAAGACCCCGGGTCCTACTGCATCCTCACTGAAGCAGTGATTCCTCATGATCAGGACCCACACCAATGCACCTAGTGACCCCACCTTCCAAGTGAGTAAAGTCCAGAGAAGTACTTTACAAAAAGTGGACTCCTATTACACGGAGAAACCTTATCTTGAAAAAACAAAAACAAACAAAAAAGTAGACTCCCAAATTATACTGTTCTTTCAACTCTAGGATATTTGGGTGCTTTGTTTTAGTTTTGTTCTGGGGTTCAGACCCAGGACCAGGCTCATGCTATGTAAGCAGTTGACCACTGAGAAGAGTTTGCAGCCCAGTATTTGTTTAACAGACATCTATGCCCAGGGAAAGAAACTCCTGGAAAGAGATAATGTTGGAAATGTATAAAGTACGGAGGAAGTGGAACCCTTTGTACTCTTAAATTTTAGAGTGCAAGACGAGAGAAGGTTCTGAGCCTCAGCTGGAGGGTGGTACTTGAGTGTTGGAAGGGGGAATGACTGGGGGCTGTGCTGCTTCAGACGTACAAGATGTGTGTGATGTGAATAGAAAAATAGGAGCCTCAACACTTGGGCAAGTTGGAACTTGAAATAAAATCAGTGTGTTTCATTTATAATAAGTGATTGGGAGGAACAGTGTGGATTAGCTCTGTGTATGCGTTGTGCATGGCAGTACAAGCCTGTCATCCCAGCACTCAGGAGGCTGAGGGCAGGGGGTTTAAAAGTTCAAAGCCAGTCTGAGCTAAATAGCAAGATACGATTTCACAAAGCAGAAGAAAAGGATGGGAGAGAGGAAAGAGGGGAAGTGAGGGAAAGCATGTGCATAGAAGAAGGATCTGTTCGGCTGCTTATGATGAATTGTGCCCTTTGAAAACAGTCTTGTTTTGTATACTAGCTTCTGATGCTGATTGGTACACAGCCCTTTCCTCCAACCACCAGCAGGCAGCGCATCAGTTCTCACTAAAATTGGCATTGGGTTGAGAGCCTACTGATGGGAACAAGAAAGCCACTTGTTTGTTTGGTTATATACTTATTTGTATTTTATATTTTGGGTGTTTTGCCTGCATATATATATCTGTCTACTACAAGCATGCTTGATGCCCTCTGAGGTCAGAAAAGGGTGTTGGATCTCCTGAAACTAAAGTTAGGGAAAGTGCGGACCTCTGGAAGAACAGCCAGTGCTCTTAACCACTGGGCCATCTCTCCAGCCCCAGTAGCCACCTATCTATAAACAAACACAAAGAGCATTTGCAGCTGGGCAATGCAGGTGCACACCTTTAATCCCAGCACCCTGGAGGTAGAGGGGGCCGTGGATCTCTGTGAGTTCCAGCCTTGTCTATAGAATGAGTTTCTGGACCAACAACCAGAGCTACACAGAGAAACTCTGTCTCACACACAAAAAAAGCATTTGAATAGTACACTTCAGCCCCTGTAAATTTTTTAAATGTAAAGAAAATTCTCTTTCTCTAAAAAGTTTTCTTTATGGGACTGAGGAGATGGCCCAGTGGGTACAGCATCAGAACCTAAGTTCAGGTCCCCAGCAACCATGTAAAAGCCAGGTGTCTGTAACCCCAACAGTGAGGTGAGATGAGGGGTGGACAGACAGATCGCTGGAACCCATTGGTGTCAATGGCTCTGTTCAGTGAACAACCCTGTGTCAAACAGTCAGATAAAGAGCAATAGAGGAGCACAGCCAGTGTTAACCTCTGGCCCCCATGGATTTGGGCACACAGATTCACAAAATTTCCCCAAGAGAAGAAATCAAATCCCTTTGCCGTTGATTGACATCTGATAGATACTGCTTAACAATTTCAAATTATAGACTTAAGTCTTTACGAAGAAAGCCATGCACTCTGTGGGGAGAGTAGCAGTTCCAGGGTTAACGTTGGCTCTTTCTGTCAGCAGTACACCCACATCAGCCAGGCCCACTGGCTGCACAAAGCCTGTCTGTTTGAACTAACATGGGTTCTCTCCTCCAGTGTCTCTCCTGATGCAAAGGCTTGCAGCACAGCTTACATCTTCTCAGTCCCCTGCTGTAAAAGCCTCACTTTTTGCAACACCAGCAGTTTGGAATGATCTGATTCATCCACAATGAACTGGGCCTAAAAAACAGTCTTATTTCCACTCATAGGATATCACAAAGTAGAGACAGGGAGCGAGCTGAGGAACTGGAGAGAAAGCATGGAGGTGAGGAGGATTGGTGAAGAGAGCTTGTAGTCCAACCCTGTGTGTGCTCCTTATTCTTGGTGTGGACTCCCTTGTACTACAGTTAAGCAGCATGCTGCTGCATTGAGAAAACAATGTCATAAACTTGCCACTTTTATAGGCCTGGTAATCGTTTTCATCAACCTTTATGTGTAACACCAAAAATTGTCATTTATCAATTTGAAAAAAATTCCCTTACACAGATTTTATACCACAAAATAGCCCTTCTCACCCCCATTATGCATATTAAACAGTCACGACCATTCTGTCCTTTGTTTATCCCTGCCCAGTGAATGAGAGCTGTTTATGTGCTAAAATGGTGATTCCCTGCAGGCTTTACAGCAGGCAGGGAAAAACAATCCACAAAGAGATAAGAATGAAACTCAGTTCAGCCAATTTTATTGTAACTGGCACTGAGTGCTCAGGACTTTTAGAGTCTGGTCCAGATTATCTTACTTTAGTCATATTTAAGCCCGTCACAATTTTGGAATAAAGTATTCTGATAACAATGAACTCAGCCCTAAGTGCACAACAGTTTAAGACATGTTTACATAGAGTCCTTACAAAGCACATCCAGCTTCTTTCACAAGAATGGATACTGTTGACTCAGAGATAGTGGCCAAGATGTAGGGTCTAGGGAGTCTGACTAAGGCAAACATAATCCCTTTGTGTGTCCTGGTTGGCCTGGCCCTAAGATAACACCAAAGTCACTTAGGCTGTTGTAAAGCACAAGACATCACTAAGAGTGGGGTTTTTGGGGACTAAAAGCAATGCTCAAGATTTAAAGGGAAAGGTCTTGGATAAATAGAAACATAAATTCTGGGAGATAAGGCAGAACCTGTCTCATCAAAGAGCAAAGGATCCCCAGGTTGTAAGGGCATCACTCCTAGTGTTCCAGAAGGGCAGCTGCATACCACATTCCATGGAAGAGGTGAGCCGTGTGTTTGATTTCTCCAGTGCTTATTGACGTGCACAAGGCTTTTGGCTCTCTACACTAAAAATATAGGAAATGTGTACTTTTTAAACTAAAAGTAAACTACATTTTTTTTTTCTTAACAGGACAGAGATTCTCACCAAAAGAATGACCCATGGTGGGTTCGTATATCGTGGGGTTAAAGCTCTTCAGGCCAAAATCACACTTATTGAAAGGTATAGAAATAGGGATGGGTGCTATATAAACCACTAACTGTTAATCCAGAGACTAGGGCGCTATTGCTTAGATCCGCCTTCCACGTGTGTCACATGGGTGTGAGTCTGTTGACCAGGGGAGTTACCTGTTTCTCAGGGTTCTTGGAAGTATGAGGGACAATGCATTGCATGGTGGCCATACTCAAGTTATTCAGTCTGCAGAGCCGTCCCTGTGGACGTGCTCCTGTCCATTGGTGGTGGGAAAGTTAGACAGCTCCACTGCACTGCACTGACACTCGTGGTGCAACTGTTGCTTGGTTTCGTCCTGCAATCCCTGTCTAGGCAGAGTCCTCATTACATACAGTACTCCTAAGGGAAGTGGAGGCATGAGAATATGACAGCTGTGAGTCTGACAGATGTAGGCTTGTATTGGAGTCGCAGCAAGAGCAGCAGAGGTCCATGGCTGTGGCCATACTTTCCAGCTTCTTTGTCCCAGCACTCTGTCCCTAAGGGGCTGATTGCCCCCCCACACACACACCATGGCCCTGAGTGTTATACTGTGCATGAGTAGTGCACATATGATGCTAACAGTGTCTTGAGTAGTAAGCTTGAGTACAGTGTACTGTTCTGAGGGGCTGTGTTGAATGGAGAGATGCTTTTCAGCTCATCTCCATAACTTACTCTCTGACTTGGACTAATCTTGGGCTAGGCTGGACAGTGTACTTGGGGGCACTGGAATAAGATGGAAATCCTTGGCCTTTTAGCTCTTAGTATTCTGGGAGTCTGTGCAGGTGGGTTGTACTTGAAATTTTTATTTTTTCTTACAGGTTGTATGAACTAAATGTGAATGATGCTAATGAAATAGATTGGGAAGATCTTGCTAAGTCCATAGGGTAAGACCGTTTACTGAGCATTAAGCTTATTCAATGATAGAAAACTTTTAAAGTAGTTTTTCTTTACTGTGTGTACCTATGTATAAGTGTACCTGTGCATGGTGTACATGGCAATGAGAAGACTGGTGTGACTTGGTTTTCTCCTTCCACCGCTTGGGTTGTGGAGACTGGACTCAGATTATTAGGCTTTGTGGCAAGCACCAAGAGACAACTTTATTACATAACCAACTATCACATTTTCACAGGTTTAAAAGTCATGTTGTGTATAGAGTCATGTATGATTGCAGAGTGGTGGGTGGAGGGATATCTCAGTCTATACGGCCTTTGCCCCTGGAGCACAAGGGTCTGAGTCCAGCGCCACCGCATATGTGGTGTTGGCACATGTGACCCCAGTGCTGGGAGGATGGATCTCCTTAGGGCCAGACGGTCTCAAAATAAGATGGACCGTGATAGAGGAAGAAAGGGACTTCAGCCTCCATCCTCTGCACATAGCACCAGCTCACTCTGAGTCATCTCTGGGCCTTGTGCATTGCTTTGCTGTGTTCTGTGGCAGGATCTTGCTGTGTAGCCAGAGTGGTCTCAAACTCCCCATCTTCCTGCCTTCAAGAGCTGGAGAACTGTTTAGGGCTGCCAACGCCTGGTTGTCAAGTTTTACACATTCCCTGGTACTTCTCCCTGTAACCACTGAGTGTAGTCAGAGCAGGAGTTGTGGGCAGGAACTGCTGCAGAGTCTGGAAGCACTGCTTGCTTCTATGGCTTTCTCAGCCTGCTTTCTTATAGCACTCAGAACTGTCCAGGGGAGGTGCAACCCACATGGACAAGGTTCTCCCACACTGAAAAAAATGAATAAGCCAGTCTGGGGGGTCGTTTCTCAATTGAGGTTGTCTCCCAAGATGTTTCTGGCTCATGTCAAGTTGCCATAAAACTAGCCAGTGCAGTTTGACTTTTATTTTTTTAATAGACAATAGATTATGTTGTTTATTAAAGAGGCATAAGAAAGGCCGTGAGTAGCTCCCTGCCCACAGGAAGACAGCATCTGGGTTCCTTCCCAGAGCATTTGTACAGGAGGCCTGCAGGATCCAGACCATGTCCTACCTCACAGCTCATGTTGGTTGTGCATTTTTCTCTTTCTCCACCTGAAGGGTCACGGGTCTGCCTTTCAAGGAGCCAGCTTTGGCTGTGTTAGTCCTTTTATGATTTTTTTTTCCTTCCCCTCCTTAGCTGTCTATCCATCTCAGCCTTCTCTCTCTCATGGTCAGGCTGGCCTTGACCTTGGGATGACCCTCTTCTCTCCCCTTCTCTTTGCTGTTGCTCTCAGAGTTTTTTTTTTTTTTTTTTTTTTTTTTTTTTTTTTTTTTTTTTTTTTTTTTTTTTTTTTTTTTTTTTTTTTTTTTTTTTTTTTTTTTTTTTTTTTTTTTTTTTTTTTTTTTTTTTTTTTTTTTTTTTTTTTTTTTTTTTTTTTTTTTTTTTTTTTTTTTTTTTTTTTTTTTTTTTTTTTTTTTTTTTTTAACTTCTTGAGAATTCTTTTCTAATAAGATCTGTTCTCCAAGCAGTGCTTTATGAACTGCTAGTAGTTTTTAACCCTTTATCAGAAGTTTAGACAGATTTAAAAAAAAAAAAAAAATGGACTTCTGTGTACCCACCATCCTCTTAAATTGGCCATGTCTGGCCAGCCTAAGCAAGTATCTTTGTCCACCTCTTCTGATTGTTGTCTTTTCTTAGTAAAATTTATCTGCTTTATAGCCTTGTATCCTTCAGCATTAGAAGCATCCCTTTGTGTAATTCCATTTGGAAACAGTAATTCTATTTCTAGAAGTGCATTCTTACAGAATCAACTCTCAGTGTGCATGGAACTAGTTATATGGAGACCAACCCACTGCAGTAGCATGTCCATGGACAGGAGAGGAGCTGAGGGTGCAGCTAAGCCTTCTAGTGCTGTCTAGCATGCACAAAGCCTGGGGCTGTACTCAGGTGTGGTGCATTAATGCCAGCACTCAGGGTGAAAGCAAGAGGATCCTTGACTAGATAGTGCGTCCCAGGCCTGTGTGGAATACATGAAACCCTATCACAAAACACCTGACGTTTCACTGATTATTTTTCCCACGTTTTCTGTCTAAAGGGATGTCCCTCCACCTTTCGTTCAAGCAAAATTTTATAAGCTGAAAGCTGCCTGTGTTCCTTTTTGGCAGAAAAAAACTTTTCCAGGTCAGTATTACAAATTGTTTTCTAAGTATTAGAAATTGTTTTCCAGTTAAGACTGTGGTGTTGCCCAGGTGTGGTGATCCCAGCGATAGGAAAGCGGAGGCAGGGCAATCTCTGTGAGTTAGAGGCCAGCCTCTGCTACATAGCAGAGTTACATGGGCCACATGAGACCCTGTCTGCAAAAAAAAAATGTTCCTGAGTCTCCTTCTCTTAGTTGGGGGGGGGGGTCCCAGATTAGACCAGGCAAGATCCCTAGAGCTCCCTGGCCTGCTTCTCAAGCCAAACCTACAAAGCCTCAGGATATATCAAGAAATGAGGTAGAGAGCAATTGAGAAAGCACTTGACATCGACCCCTGGCTTCCACACATATGTGCACTTATGTGTATATCACAGAGGCATGTACACATATGTGCACCAGAGAGTATGTCTTATGCCAAAAAAAAAAAAAAAAGTAGATAAGAATAGAATACTGTCTGCCTCATGGGATTTCCTCAAAGCCTGCATAAGAGACTCTATGCACCAACTAAATTGGGTCTTACATTTGGTAATGGGTACAGGGCATTATGGGTAAGGTCCTGTGTCCTTTGACCTTAATTAGAGGCTTGTACAAATAATTCCAAATTTTCTGCAGAGATCATTGACTACTTATATGAGACCAGTCTGCCCCTGCTGAAAGAAAAGTTAGACAAGAAAATGGAGAAAAACAAAGGCCAGCAGATCCAGACGCTCTCAGCTCCCAAACAAGACTTCCTGTTCAAAGACATCTTCTACTGTGAGGATGACAGCGACGGGGAAGGCTCAGAAGAGCCCAGGTCAGTGTGCTTCTTGTCCCTTCCTTTAGTTTGGTTATGCTTCTGCACATGTGGCTGGCAGCTCTTTGCTGTAGCTGGGCCCCCAAGGTGCTTGCCTCCAAGAGCTGAGTTCACTTTGGCTTTTTTTTTTTTTTTTTTTTTTTGAGAGGTTCCAGTCCATGCCCCATTGGTGTTGTTACTCTGAGCCTGTGGAACCAGTGCACTGTGGTTGAAATGTGGGATAGTAAAGCCATTTACCACATAGCCAGAGAGCAAAGACCCCACAATCTCTTTTGAGGCTTACCTCAGTCACCTAAAGAACTCCCAGGAGGAGCCACTATCTCCCAGTGACACACACTGCCCTGGGGACCTTGCCTTTAACAAGGAAGCCTTGGGTGGGAGGAGACAGATCAGACCAGACAGGAAGATCTTCAGTCCTGACCCTGTTAAAAATGGTGTGAGCCTGATCTGTGGATGCCTTTAATCCCAGCACTCAGGAGGCAGAAATAGGTGGATCTCTGAGTTCAAGGTAGACTTGGCCTGAAGAGTGAGTTTCAGGACAGCCAGGGCTACACAGAGAAATCCTGTTGGGGTGGGGCAGGGGGAGGTACGAAGAATGGATGAGCATTAAAGCATAGTGGGGAGGGGCTGAGAGATGTCTCAGTGGCTAAGAACACTGGCTACTCTCCCAGAGGACCAGTATTCAATTTCAGCACCCAAATTGCAGCTCACAATTGTCTGTTCCAGGGATCTGACACCCTCACATAGACATGCATGCAGACAAAACATCAATGTACACAAAATAAAAAAATAATAAATAATTAAAACAAAAAAAAACCACATTGGGGAGAAGACTTGGCCAGTGAGTGCTCACTCACTATTAAATATGCTAACCTTTGTTGGGGATCCCCAGCACTCACATAGAAAGCTGATCCAGGCATTGTGGCATGTGCCTGTTACCTACACTTGGGCTATTGGGAACAGGAGGATCTTGAGGGCCAGGTGGCTAGCTTAGTCTAATCCGTAGGTCACAGGGCCCAGTCAAAGAGCATACCTGAGGAAATGAGGGGGACAGCACAGCTCCCAGGGAACACCACCACAAATGGCCACCTGGCCTCCACATGCACATATAAGTGTGTGTACTGAACACACTTGGGTGCATCTTTAAAAGTATTCGTATTCACATTAAAGTCTGTGTGTGTTGGTACACCAAGGTCCTTGTACTCACAGAAAAGCACCAAGAGAATCAGTGGTATAAATCACACAGGGATGTTTCCTCACTGAAAGACATAAAATCAAATACAAATACCTGAGTTCCATTTAGGAGGTCAAGAGTGGAAGTTGGTAATGACCTGGTGACCTTTCTGCCCTCTGTGGGGGCAGACCTCATCCATCTTTTTCTATAATGCAGACTTCACCCTGATTCCCCAGAATCATCCCAGACTCTTCCCTCCCTAGACCATTACCCATCATTAGGGAAGATGTCACATGCACATGTCCTGCTGACCTCTACATTTTTGGTCAGAGACCACACTTGATTCTAGGTCTTTCAGCTATAGAACCCACCCTCAGGGTCACATGTACTCTGTAAAGAGTCTCTATGCATTCACACCTTAAGCTTTGTTATACACTTGGAACTGGCCTGACTGTTGCCTGGAAACCTTCAGAAATTATACTGTTTTTACTATGTGACAGTGAACCACTTGGCATTAGAAGTCTGATCCAGGTTGACAAAGTCAGTCTGCACTGAGTTTTGCTTCCCAGGGTGTCTGTCACTCATGTGTGACTGTGAGAAGTGTGAGCTGATTGAATACCTCTCTACCATTGTCTTGAAACAGTTATATCAGTGGCCCCATTGAACCAGTGGAGGCCCTGGCCTGCAGTTTTTGCAGAGAACACTCTATGCCCAGGAAATGAGAAAGCTGTCCTTTCCTGATGGATGTCACTCTGCTCTCTCTTCAGTGCTCCTGGAGTGCAGTGACTGGACCTCCTCTTCCTCAGACTGGTCTCTGTTCCCTTGGACTTCCTGCTATGTGTCTTCTCTTCCCGGTGACGGCTGGTGGCCAGATCTGCCAGCACATTTATGTTCTTCGTAAAAGCTCAGCTTTTAGCTTTAGAAGAGTCTGTCCAGCTGGGCACAGTTCTCACTGGACAGGGTAGAAGCGGGGCTCTGCTATCAGGAAAGCAAAAACAACGAAAGCATTTCAGAGAGAGAACTTTTCTGCAAAGATTTAGGGAACAATATCTGCAAGAACTGTTCATGGTGGTGCACACTACACTGTGGAGATAGGCAGAGGGGTCACAAGATTGAGGCTAACCTTGGCTATATAGGTGGGACCTTGTCTCAAGCATTATACACACACAAATTGTTAAATGGGATGCTGGAGCCAACAGGAGATGTGCACTTCCCAGATAGCAGGCAGGTACTGTAGAGAAGCTGTGTAGCCCTGCACACCACTCCAATTTCCCTGTGTTCCTACCAGCCGCTCCCCGTACCCCAGGCTGTCTGCTGCTGCTGTCCAGCAGTCCCTCCACCAGCACATCTCTTTGCAGAGACATGTGTTCATGCATGACCTCAGCAGAACTGCTGCAAGAGAGTCTGGGACAGCAAGTGTTCAGACTTGTGTGCTGGGGAGTACAGAGAAAGTAAAGAGGCAAATTATACCATATCCTCTGTCCCCACTGGCGCCCCTCAGCAGTCTGCTGCCCACTTACAGCTCTCAGACATCACTTCTGTGGTACCACCAGAAGGGGGCCTAGACCAAGACAGGACAATGGGGCACACTAATAGGGGGATTTCTGCTTGCCACTGACCCCAGCACTTTGCAAAGATATGCAAATAACATTGAGTAGTCTGGTGGTGCACACATGTATCCAGCACTCAGTTAGGGGCAAGAGGATTTGGAGTTTAAGGTATTCCTTGCCAAAATAGCAGGTTTTAGGCCAGCCTGGGCTACAGAAGACCCTGTCTCAAATAAGCACACAAACATTGAGTAGATGATTGTCTTAGTAAATGTGTCTCCACGTAGCCTTCTCTGTCCCTTAGACATTCTAGTCTAGATGTAGACAGGACCGACTTATTTCTACTTCTACAGAAATAATAGTATTAGTGTATAAACCAATACTATGTATATAATAGAGAAAAAGGAAAAATATTCTTTAATAAGAAGTATGTTAAGTTATGGTATGGTTCTATGATGGAATATTATTTGATAAAGTGATAACAATAGATTTTGATTGATATGAAAATATATTTTTGTGAAATATTTCAAAGAGATTATATTTTCTCAATTTTATAAAAATTAAAAATAAATTTGGTTGTTTATACAGTTGTGTGTGGAATGACCTGAAGACAGTTTACAAACTAAAGCCCAGACATTCAAAGCATCCTGAAAACCTAAGGGAGCAACCAAAACTAGCTGTGGGACTCAGCTGAACACCATAACCCCCCCACACCTCGGGTTCACAGCTCTTTGCATGAAGATATAACCCCTTCCCTTCGGTCCCCAGGGGTAGACTTCTGGCCTGGCATTCTGCCTTTGTCTCCTGCAGTGGCCCTGGCCCTGGCTGCTAGTCCTCAGGTCCAGATAAGGGTCATGTCAGGCAGAGCTGTCAGCATGCCCAGTAGAGAGTCTGGCATCAGTAGCAGAGTGAGCTTAGGGTGTCTGAAGATGCGGCCCGCAGAGTGGATAATGGCTGGAGCAATGGTGTTGTCCAGGAAGCTTGTGTGCTCTGTAAATGTTTGATTTTTATAACCTTGACCTTGCTTTCCTCCGATACTGCCAGCCCCCACAAAGGACACTACATAAACCTTATCTTTGCCACCACCTCCCCTGTCCTGCCCACCTGCCAGCCAGCTTTTTCTTGGCAGTAACATTCAAGGGATTTGGAGAGGCCAGAGTGTGTGTTAGGACAGGGAGGTTTGGGGGCAGGTTTGAACAGATGCCTGTCTGTGACAGGACAGAAAGGAAGGAGCTAGTTGCTGCTCAGTCTGTTAGGATTTCATGGCAGCCCCAGTGTGGAGCAAGTGAGGAGGAAGAAACGTGAAGTTCAGAGAAAAGGAAGAGTAAGAAGTAAGTGAGTGAGTGAGCCTTGTCACCCCAGGAGCCTGGGACCCTGAAGGTCATCTTCGTCTCAGCACAGCTTCCATGAACCACAGAAGCCGGTCTCAGTCAGCCTGGGACACCTGGATACCACAGCACACTGCCACCAGCAAGAGTCAAAGGCCTGAGGTGTGTGCCACATGGTTTGTTTCCTGAAATACTTCCCAGCCTCTCTCCATTCAACCCTTGCAGCCTCTTTGCCTGCTCTCAGTGGCCAGAGGCTGTCTCCCCTTTCTGTGCATGTCCTTACATCCTCTCCCAGTGTTCACTGTTCAGAGTCCGGTCTTCCTCCCTACACCCCAAGAGCTAGGTATTTTGGAAGCCTGTACCTCAGCTGCTGGTTTCACTGCAGTGATATTAGCAAGTCTCCAACAGATCCAGGGCATTCCCAAAGGCTCTTGCTATGACTCTGGACAGTGCCTGATTTCACAGTTAGCAGTGCTTCATAGACCTAGCCCTTCCACATTCTTGGTTGTGCTGAGTTGAAGTCATCAGCCATAAACTCCCACTTTCCTCCAGGGACCAAGATGATTTCAGATCATCTGAGACTGGGCAGATCTCCATAACCAATTTCTGTAGCTCACACCCTCATAGTCTCAGATTTCGACCTTATTCTGACCTATCTCCTAAACTCTGCTAGAAAACTGGCCATGGTCACACTGTAAACAAGCTGTAGTATCAACTAGCTCCTTATACATTTGAGCATGCATGTGAGTGCGTGCACACACACACACACACACACACACACACACACCTGCATGGAATTAGCTAGGAGTATCTGCTACGCCCCTCTGGCTACATTCAGCTATGAAATGTAGTGTTCTTGGGTCTCACTTGGGGCTCTTGGGAGTCTTCCCACACCTCTCACACTGTATTCCTGTATCCTCATGGTTTGATTTGCCTCTGAACCTTGGTTTATCTGCTTGCTATTTCTACTCAAGAGTCTCCCCAAACCCCCACCAAAGCACCTCCCATTTATTGTGTGTGTGAGTGCCCCAGCTCACAGGTGGTAGAAAAGGAAAACTTGAGGAATTGGTTGGTCCTCTCTTTCCATGGTGTGGATCCCAGAAATCAAGTTCAGGTCATTGGGATTGGTAGCAAGCTCCCCCCACCCACTGAGCCGTCTCTTTGGATTCTTTATACCTCAAGCCTAACACTGCAGACCCCTCTTGTCCCATCCCCAAGCTTCCTCATTTTTGCCAGTGATATGGCTCCTGTCTGGGTTAGGAACCTGAAAGTCATTTTTGCTTTGTCTTCCCCAGTCCCTCAGCCCATCAGTGAGGCCACCTTTGTCCCACCTGTCTTTGCAGCTGCCTTCTTATCTGTTGTAATGACAGAACACTCTGACCAAGAGCATCATGAAGGCAGCCACGGTGGTGCACACCTTTGATCACCATGCACAGAAGGCAGAAGCAGGTGATCTTAGAATTCCAGACCATCAAGGCCAAATAATGAGACCTCATCTCAAAAGGAAAAATAGAAACTCAGAGGAAAGAAGGGTTTCTCTGAGCTATACTTCCAGGTTACAGTCTATCATTGAAGGACTTCAGGGAAGGTGTTGTATTTTAAAAGTGCTATGGAGGAGGCAAACCATACAATGGGGCCAATGTAGGAGGTTTATGGAGGGGAGGGGAGGGGAGAGAAGGAGCAGAAAAGACTGGTCCCTGGGGAAGAGAGCAAAGGAAGAGGGAGGTGGGCAAGGACTTCTAGACAGCGAGCCCTTAGCTCTTCACACCCTCAACAGGACTACCGCCTAGGGATGGTTCTGCCCACAGTAGGCCAGGCCCTCCCACATTAATTAACAATGAAGAGGGGGTGGAGAGACTCAGCTCAGAGGTTAAGAGCACTGACTGTTCTTCCAGAGGTTCTGGTGGCTCACAACCATCTATGATGACATCTGGTACCCTCTTCTGTACACTATATACATAATAACAAATAAATCTTTTTTAAAAAAATCAATTACTTACAAATATACCGACTGGCAATCCTTCAATTGAGCTTCCTATCCTGGGCACTCTACATTGTAACAAGTTAACAAAACTAACCAGGACAAGGGCACTACTTGTTTGTAGAGCCAGCCCTGTAATTAGGTTTCCACAAAATTGAAGCCAAGTTCACTCCTTGGCATTGTTCTGCTGCCTTTTATGTTTGCAACATTTGATATGAATCCTGATTTTTGTTTTCTTACTCACACACTGTGAAGCTCCTGGCTAGAAATAAACCCTGATGAGACAGAGAGGCTCACTTGGGCTGCATCCCAGCACCTGAATAGTGTCTAGATTGTGTGAATGAGTGTAAGGGATGAATTGATGAAGGCAGTTTGGCAAACAAAATATCAGCAGCCATGATGAATGCCACAAAGAATTATAGGGGCTATTCTTGCAGGGTATGAATGAAGAACTGAGATGTTTTATTTATTTATTTATTTATTCAATTATTTATTTTTGTTTTTCAAGACAAACTTCCTCTGTGTAGCCTTGGCTGTTCTAGAACTCTGTAGACCAGGCTGGTCTCAAACTCAGAGATTTACCTACCTCTGTGTTAGGGACCGAGAAAGCATCTGGAACAATAGCTCCCTGTTGCCCTAAGCAAACAGCACCTGGAGTCTGGCAAAACTATCTTCACAACGCTCCCCCGATAATCACAGGAGGTACTTTCAAAGTAGCATAATGGCCAAAGGAACAGCCAGCCCTCTCCCGACCTTGGGACTCAGCCCTTGCTGTTGCAAATCCTATCAGCCTGCCACCAGCACTCCCCGACCTTGAGAGATTCTCCGCTTTTGCTGCTGCAAACTTTTCCCACTCTCTGCAAACTTTTTCACTCTCTCCCTTCCCCCTGCCCCTGAGTGTATATAAACTCTGTCTTATTTTCAATAAATGAGACCTTGACACGACTCAGACTGACTCTGTCTTTCTTATGTGCTTGGTCTCCTTTCTCTCTCACCCCCCATTGGTATTTCAGGAGAAGCCTCCCCGAGCCTAACGAATAACTGATCCTGCTGGACGGGTCACCTCTGCCTCCAAGTGCTGGGATTAAAGGATTCTGCACTGCAAACATATCTAAACATCAATTTTTTTGTTGTTGTTTATTTGGTTTTTGTTGTTGTTATTGTTGCTTTCCTTTTTGAAACAGGGTTTCTTTGTGTAGCCCTGGCTGTGCTGGAACTAGCTCTGTATACTAGGCTGGCCTTTATAAAGAAATGTTTCCTATTCCAGCCAACCAGTCCTAAATAAGTACATAGAAGCTTATATGTATTAAAAATGCCCTGCCGACAGCGCAAGTTTATTACTAACTAGCTCTTTTTGCCTGCTTGTGTTCAGTCTTGATGGCAAGTTCTATCCATCTATCTATCATCTATCTATCTATCTATCTATCTATCTATCTATCTATCTCTATTCATTCTGTTGCTATAGTCAATATCAAATCCAGCATTTTAGGATTCCAATAGAGACTGAAGACCAACAGCTCTCCAGGAAACCTCCAGGACTTCAACACCAGATTAGGATGCAGATATTCAGAGTCCTGGACAGAACAACTACTGATTCTTACCCTTTCAGTTGTGAGACAGCCATTGTTGAACTACTTACAGGAGCACACCCTGTAAACCAATCTGATAAATCCCATATATATATATGGGATCAGTTCTGTTCTTTTAGAGAACTCTGACTAATACGGTATTGGTGAGCCAATCTCATAGGATCCTGAAAAGAAATGCCTTTCTGGCCAATTAGAGCAATCAGTTCCACAGTCCACCTTCTTAGAGCACCCCCCAGCTCCTCTACCCCCCACCCCCTCTCCTCAGAGCACTTGCTGGCACACATTGAAGGATTTGTGGGGAGCAGGAACAGAGACTTCCCAAAAGAGGAAAATCAGGACAGATCGTCCACCAGTACAGACTCACTGTGCTCCCCACCCAGGGTGAGCCAGTGATCAGTGCAGGATGGTGGTGAAGAAAGAGCTTTGTTATGCTAAGCTGGTCACTGAGCAGACCTCTCTATGGACGGACTTGCCAGAAGACTGAATTAGGGGCAATATCTAAGGGCCATGGTGGGGGAAAGTGGAAGCCCTTTCTCACTCACTTGCCTAGCATTAATGTGCTTTTCAGTTCTGCAAATCTCAGGAAAAAAGATCATTTCCTCAAGCTATTCTTGTCTCTAGTTTGCCTCTCTGTGGCTCCTGGTATGTTGCATAATAGCCTGAAGGGAGCGCACAGCTGCCCCAAAGGCCCTCAAACTCAAGAAGGCAATTGTAAGGACCCCGATTCATTCTGGGGACAGGGACCAGGTCTGTGAGTGAACTTTGCAGCAGCCAATGGATTCAAAGGTTGGATTTGCCAGAAAACTCCAATGGCTGCTGCACCATACCCCTTTACCCAATCCTGGAACATCAAGGTGTGTCCCATTTTGATTATGTAGGTTTTTCTTTAAACCCCACCCCTAACCCCTACCCCTGCCCACTGGGGCAATAGTCTCTTACCCCCTTCTACTGTGCAGAGCTAGGTGATCGACCCAGGGTACTCATTCTCTGTAGGTAGCAATAAAATCCCCACTCATAACAATGTGTCCAGCCTCCCTGGTGGAAATTCTTACAAGCTGGCATAACAGCAGTGACCAGGAAAAGTTAAATAGCAATCTGTTGAGAATGATACACACTCTAATTAAAGTAGCAAAAGACAAAATATAGTGCAGAAGTGGAACCTGTTGCCATATAGGACCCTGTCTCACAGATGTTCAGTTGGAAGCTCCAGCTCACCCCTGCATAATTTAAAAAGTCTTCATTCCTGTCTCCTTCTCTCCAAACCCTGCCCACTCAGAGAATCTTCTAACAAAAGCCCAGATCTACATTCTTGATAGCTACTGTTTGGCTGCTACAGCTGTCTTCCCTGAAGTTGCCAGCCACCCAAGTTCCCACCTAAAGTGCTCAGCTTGTGACCATACTCTGGCACAAACCCAGCTAGTGGCAGACAGTAGACACATCATCACCTCTTGCCTCACCTAAAACAAGGAAGCAGCGTCTCTCGTTTCTATATCTGGGACTTGAGAACCTGCCTGGGAGATGTTTTGCTCAAATAAACATGTTGTTATACTGCTTGACTTCAGCTGGATCTGGTTTACTGCATCCGCATAAAAACCAATGGGGGGCCAGAAAATGTATTAAAAAACCACCCAAACAAAAATGTCTCAAAGATTTGTTTGTTTGTTTAAAAACATGATTTCTCAGTACAGCTCTGGTTACCCTGGAATTCATTTTGTAGACCAGGACAGCCTCAAACTCACTTAGATCCGCCTGCCTCTACCTCCCTCAAAAAAAAAAAAAAAAAAAATACTGATCTGAGGCAAGAGGATCTTTGTAAATAGGCATTTCCTGTCCTGACCAGAGTCTGCTCCCAAATAACCAACACAAATGCCCCAGCCAGCAGGGTCTTCAATGCAGACCTGAAGCAGGAGTAAGACAAACCGAAGGATGAGGAACACAAGGATGAGAGCAAGACAAAGGTTCTAATCACGCTCTGAGACTTCACTTTGCAGCCAGCAGTTAAACAGAGACTCAAGGGTGAGGGGGGAAGTGCAGGTAGATACATAGGGTGGGGAAAATCCACAGTCAAAAGGTGATCTGCCAAACAAGATGTGTTACTATGGAAATCTATCTGTCAATTGCCTAACCGGGAGGGAGTCACCTGTTGTCTGGGATTCTAACCAGAATAGAGTCACTTGTTGCCTAGGAAGAAACAACTCATAGTAAAAGGAAACCTAACTTAAACCTATCCTGAAGGCCTGAATTCATGGCATAGCTTAAGAGAGTGGGGGCTTTAGCCCCTCAGCTCCCAGCACACAGAAGCTTAATATTACTTACAAATGTTTGGCTGATAGCTCAGGCTTGTTATTAGATAACTCTTAACATTTAAATTAACCCATATTTCATTTCTATCTATGCTCTGTCAAATGGCTTATGGCTTGTTACCTCATTTTTACATGTCCTGCTTGTTCAATGGCTGGCTGGTCTATCTCTCTGTCTCCTTCTCTGACTCCTCTGACTCTGTCCTTCTCATCATTCTCAGTTTGGCTTTCCTTCCTAACTTCCTGCCCATCTACTTGTCTGTCAGCTTTTTATTAATCGATAAAAGTATTACATATTCATAGTCTAAAACAAGATTGTTCCATAGCATTTCCCCTTTTTCTAATTAAAAAGGATTTTATCCTTAATATAGTAAAATTATATATAATAAAAACAGTTATTAAGTAAGAATTACAGTAACAATATCTAATCCATTTGCATTTGGCAAAATTAGTGAAAATACTTATTTATCTTATCTTAGCAAATCTAAAATTTTGTATCTAATGTACTTTTTTTTTTTTTAAGATTTATTATGTAGGGGCTGGAGAGATGGCTCAGAGGGTAAGAGCACTGACTGTTCTTCCAGAGGACCTGATTTCAATTCCCAGCAAAACCACATGGTGGCTCACAACCATCTATGATGAGGCCTGGTGCCCTCTTCTGTAAAACTGTATGCATAATAAATAAATAAATCTTAAAAAAAAAAAAGATTTATTATGTATACAACATTCTGCCTCCACTATGCCTGTATGCCAGAAGGGGGCACCAGATCTCATTACACATGGTTGTGAGCCACCATGTGGTTGCTGGGAATTGAACTCAGCATCTCTGGAAGAACAGTCGATGCTCTTAACCTCTGAGCCATCTCTCCAGCCCTCTAATATACTTTCTATTATAACTAAAAAGAAAAAAAAAAAACTCTGTAAGCTCTGTAAGTATAACTATTTAGTCTTCAACTCCACCAAAGATCCCAAAATGTTACCTAATGACAGGGACATCAGGCTGTCTGGACAGTCACCCAAAGTTCCTTTACAACATTGGGATGTTCATCTTTGGCCTACAGACCCAGAATATCTTAAGACTTTCCTGTGAAACAGGGAAGGAATTTTAAAGAACTGTCCCTACCTTGTCTTGGCAAAGTTTGGAAGTCACATTATTTTGCACTCTTGTTGATCCACTTTGGTCAGTAACTGAGAGCAATTGATGAAAGGACAGTTTCTTTGCCCACATAGCTAGATTTGCCACAAAGAAACTCCATATGGTGTTGATTCTTTAATTCCTATCATCTTCTTTGAAGTAGATTGTACTGCCAGGAACAGACATGTCTCATTGTCACAAAAAGGCTAAGTTAAAAAGCTCAAGCTATTAAAACAATTTAAATGCCATATTATTTAGGTCTCTAAAGTGTTTGAAGATTACCTATCAATCTGAAATATATCTCTGTATACCTAGAAAACCTAGCTAACATAACCATAACTTTGATAGATAGGGATAACCATTATAGATGACTAATTATTAATCTGTATTTCTTAGTTACACATTGCATTTTTAGTTGAGCTACATGAACACAATAACTTAAGAATAGAAATATACATACAGTATAATTCTATTATTAATATTAACTTTAATATATTAACTTTAACTTTAATTAACTTTAAATTTGTATCAATAAACCAAAATCCATACTGATGTGAAATATGTAAGATTAATAGTTATTTTTGAATTAAAGTAGACTAATAATCTATCCTTTTATCCTGTCATTTCTATACCCCCTTTTAGAATGAGATCTTTGAATCTAATCTCCTTTCTTCATCTTTTTTTCCTGACCATTACCACTAATACCTTGTAACCAACCACCCTTAAATGATAATAAACATCTATAACCCATTTTGGGGGAATATGATCATAGTATTTTAGACTACTTCCTGCTAATTGGGGGCACTGGTAATCTTTAGGAGAACCCTGAGAAAATTTAGGATTATGGACAAGTTCTGACTGGAGTATTCTTTGAGGCTGGATCATCTCAGCCAGCAGCCTTGAAGCTGTTCTGGGTGTATAACTCAGTGGAAACTGAAACAGAGGTGCTCTGAAGTGTTGGATCATCCTGGGCCATTCGCTCCCATCAGAGATTTTTCAGGAAGTCTTCCTTGATCAAACCTAATTTTTCTTAACCCAGAATGAATCTACATCCTCTCCTTTCTTGTGAAAATAAAAAGAGAAACTTCTTTTCCAAAGCAATATATTTTTAACTTACATTTTTGAAGTCAAGATCTTTTTAAAATATATTGGTTTGTTTAATTCAGTAGCATTTATAATCAAACGTCTCTCAGCAGTTACAATTTGCTCATCAGCAATCAAAAAATAATCTAAAAACAACACAATAACATACAGTATTCAGATTCTCTGTATTTTTTATTTTTACATGGCTTATTATAATTTTTATTATATTGTATTAGTATATTGTGTTAAGAACTTTCCTTACCCTTTTTCTTTTTTTTCTCCCAATAAATATATATTTAAACACACTGCAACCTGTTTAGAGGTTGTTATTTTTTTTTTCTGAATCTGCTTTTTGATGTGGGATGTCTTTCTGTATGCTGTGAATATGTTTTATTACCATTGGTTAATAAAAAAGCTGCTTTGACCTATGGCAAGGCAGCTTAGAGACAGGTGGGAAATCCATGCTGAGAAAAAGATGAAGAAAGGTGGAGTCAAAAAAGACCCTGCAGGCTGCTGCCCAGAAAGCAAGATATAATGAAACACAGAGTCACATGTCAATGCAATAGATGAACAGAAATGGGTTAAGATCTCAGAGCCATAAGCCAAACAGTTTACAATCAATATAATCCCCTGAGAAATTATTTTATTACCCGCTGCAAGACTGAGAGTGGGAGAGCTGTCTGGAACAAGGGGCCTGGATGGGACAGGAAAACTTCTGGCTATGGTCTTTACTGTATATCTCTATCTTTTGCAGACCACATGAGTTTTTAAACTGCTAAGCAGGCGTGGATAGGATCAAAGCTGTGGCTTTGATGGCTGGCTCCACCCCGTCCTTGATCTGTGAGAGTTTAGCTTCATGGCAGAGGCAGAGGTACCTGTGGGACCTATGTTAACTGCCCCAGCTCTGAGGGGTTTTTGCATCAAGTTGAGCACCACTTGCTGCTCATAACCCCATTTAAGTGCTCAGTAGCAGTACCCTCCTGTCAGGGACTAAGACCCTGGCTTGATCCCTTGATCTAGGCCTCTAGCTAAAGGCTCCCATGGGAACTTACTGAGAAACCAACCACTGAGCCAGCACAACCTCGAGTGAAATAGATGTTTCTCCCAAAGTAAAATAGATGTTCTAGTTTGCTTAACAGTAGCAGCGGAGTAACTCTAAAGAATAGAATAACAGGGGGCTGGAGAGGTGGCTCAGCGGTTAAGAGCACCGTCTGCTCTTCCAGAGGACCCAGGTTCGATTCCCAGCACCCACATGGCAGCTAACAACTGTCTGTAGTTCCAGTTCCAGGCAAACACCAAGGCAAATAAATAAATAAATAAAAATTAAAAAAAATAGAATAACAGGAACGTTACTATGTTATTATGTTATTCCTGATAACATAAAAAATAGCTCTAAAGAATAAGATAACAAGAAATTCCATGGTTAGGTTACCTAGCAACCCTCCCCTGAAGCAAGACTAGTCACCTTTTTACCCTGCCAATATCCTGCTCCCCTGGCCAGCTTCCTGCAGGTGTTTGAAGATTGCCCCCTCCCCATATTCTGCTTTAGAACTATATAAGCATGTATAGAATCGTAATAAATCGCAGTTTGAACAGGCGCCCATTTGACCTGCTGCCTTCCTTTGCATCTCCCTTCCCTTCATTCTCTCTCGTAGGTGGTCTCCCGCATTGAAGTCCCGCGGGTCGGGGCACCCCCCCCAAAAGAGTTGCCTGTGCCACCAGCAGTAACCAAGAAACTGTGTCTTAAAGGAGCCCTGTGTCTGTTTGCTGCTGCAAAAAGGGCCTATCCAGGGAAAGACAGTTACCAAGAAGCTGTGTTTGATTACGTTTTTGTGTAAGCTTTTTCAGGTCTCTCTTTTTTTTTTTTTTAAAGATTTTATTTATTTATTATATATACAGTGTCCTACCTACATATATGCCTGCATGTCAGAAGCAGACACCAGATGTCATTAAAGATGGTTGTGAGCCACCATGTGGTTGCTGGAAATTGAACTCAGGATCTCTGGTATACCATAGAAGCCGGTGTTCTTAACCTCTGAGCCACCTCACCAGCCTGCTTTTTCAGGTCTTATGTGGAAATTCCACTGCCCCAAATTGGGCAGCTGTATGTAAATGGATGCTTCCTGTCCTAATATCTACACAGAAGCTTAATATTACTTACAAGTGCTGGGTTGATAGCTCAGGATTGTTACTGGTTAACTCTTACACTTAAATTAATTCATGTTTCTATCTATGCTTTGCCACATGGCTCATGGCTTGTTACCTTAGTTTTTGTATGTTCTGCTTACTCAGCAACTGACTGCTCTCTCTCTCTCTCTCTCTCTCTCTCTCTCTCTCTCTCTCTCTCTCTCTCTCTCTCTCCCCCCTGACCCTGCCTTTCTTCTTCCCAACATTCTCAGTTTGGCATTCCCTCCTAACTTAATGCCCGACTACTGACCTGTCAGATTTTAATTAATTAATGAGAGTAATATATATTCATAGTGTAGAAAAGGGTTGTTGCATAGCAGGTCTTGAATGGAAGGACAACCTGGACCACATAGAAAGACTTTAACCTAAACAACAACAAGATTAGCCTGGGTCAGTGACATACACCTGTAATACTGGTGCTGAAGAGGTTGAGGTGGTAAGACCAGGAGTTCAGGTTCATTCTTGGCTGCATAGCAAGTCCAGCCCGGATCAGTTTCAGCTAGATGAGATGTAAAGACCAAACAATAACAAAATAATTGGGGATCATCTAAAACCATGAAGGGCTAGACAGGAGGCTCAGTAGTTAAAGCCCTGGCCAGATAACATGATGACTTAGAATTTGTGTCATCTGAACTGGGGTGAAAATACAGGCAGGTCTGCAGGCTGCTTGTAATTCCTGTCACTCAAGATGACTGAAGACAAGATCCCCAGGGAAATCTGGTTAACTAGACTAGCTGGATTGGCAAGCTCCAGATTCAATAAGAAATCCTGCCTTAGTAAATAAAATGAAGAGCAATTGAGGAATACACATGTATTCCTTTGGGCCTCCACACTCATGTCCACATACACATGTACCCACAAAACACATGAGCATACACACACACACACACACACACACACACACCACTACATATAGAGACAAAATAGGAAAGAGGACTGAGGAGATGGCTCTGTGGTTAAACAATTATTGTTGTTGCAAAGGACCTAGACTCAGTTCCCAGCACTGACACCATGAATTCAACCTCCTGTACTTGCAATTCCAGGGCATCCCATGCTGTCTTTTCACCTTGTTAGGCACTGCATGTACATAGTGTACAGACATGCATGCAGACCAACATTCATATATGTAGCCTGAAGTTTTCTGACCCATCCGGGCCCTCAGTCCAGAAGAATGTCTCCTACCTGTGGTCCTGCAGCTGCTTATAAAATAATTATTCAGAGACTTGGGGCTGAAGAGATGGCTCAGCGGTTAAGAGCACTGACTGTTCTTTTTGAGGACCTGAGTTCGATTCCCAGCATCCACAGGGCAGCTAACAACTGTCTATAATTCCAAGATCTGACACCCTTACACAGTTACACATGCAGGCAAAACACCAATTCACATAAAATAAAAATAAATATTTTGGAGAGCTGGAGAGATGGCTCAGTGGTTAAGAGCACTGACTGTTCTTCTGGAGGATCAGGATTCAATTCCCAGCACCCACATGGCAGCTCACAACTGTCTATAGTTCCAGTTCCCAGTTCCAGGCAAACACCAAAACAAGTAAATGAAAATAAATTTTAAAAAGTTAAAAAAATTATTATTCAGAGACTTATATTAATTACAGACTGGCCTATGGCTCAGGCTCATTATCAATTATCTCTTATAACTTAACACTTCATCTTTATCTAGAATTTTGAAAGTTGATTACAGTACACTTCCTGTTTTCCTCAGGTAATATATCCTTCTGGGGTCTTTGATGAAGTTGAAGACTAGATAGTTATAATTATAGTTTTCCTTAGTCATGATGAAAGGTAAATTAAATACAAAATTTTAGACTCACAAATATAAGATAGATGGTATTTTCTTTAATTTTGCTAACTACAGGGCTGGAGAGATGGCTCAGAGGTTAAGAGCACTGACTGTTCTTCCAGAGGTCCTGAGTTCAATTCCCAGCAATCACATGGTGGCTCACAACCATCTATAATAACATCTGGTACCCTCTTCTGCATACTGTATACATAATAAATAAATAAATCTTTAAAAAAATAATAATTTGGGCTGGAGAGATGGCTTAGCAGTTAGGAGCACTGACTGTTCTTCCAGAGGACCTGAGTTCAATTCCCAGCATCCACATGGCAGCTAACAACTATCTACAGAGGGTCCAAGATCTGACACCCTCACACAGTTATACATGCAGACAAAATACCAATTCACATAAAATAAAAATAAATATTTAAAAAAGAACAATAACAATTCAATTTTGCTAAATATAAATAGACTAGATATTGTAACTGTAATTCTTGCTTGATAGCTGTTTTGTTATTATAATTTTACTATGTTAAAATTGAGACCTTCCTTCTTAATTGGATAGAAAAGGGGAAGTGATGCAGGATGTCTTTCTGTATGGTGTGAATATGTTTTATTGCCACTGGTTAATAAAAAAGCTGTTTTTGCCTATGGCAAAGCAGCTTACAAGCAGGAGGGAAATCCAAGCAGAGATAAAGATGAAGGAGGGCGGAGTCAGGGAGAGGTGCTACAGGCTGCTGCTGAGAAAGCAAGATGTAATGGAATACTGGTGAAGCCACTGAACACAGAACAATACATAGATTAATACAAATGGATTGAGTTAAGTTGTAAGAGTTAGTTGACTATGAGCCTGAGCCATAGGCCAAACAGTTTGTGATTAATATAAGCCTCTGAGTAATTATTTTATAAGCGGCTGCAGGACAGAGGGTAGGAGAACTTTGTCCAGATGGAGGGGCCTGGACTGTGCAGAAAGACCTCTGGCTACACATATACATAACATAAAAAATATATAAACTTTAAAAACAAATAAAATAAAATGATAATCTAGAATAAAATCTTTAACAAAAGTGAAGGCAGTAATGGAAAAATCGAGCAAAACTGACATGTGTGGTGGCACATACTGTTAATGCCAGCACTCAAGAGGCAGAGGCAGGCAGATTTATGTGAGTTTGAGCTTAGCCTGGTCTATGTAGTAAGTTCTAGGCCAGTTTAGGCTAAATAGTGAGAACCTGTCTCAAACAAACAAAAAAGTGAGGCCAGCCTTGTCGACAAAGCAAGTTCCAGGACAGTCAGGACTGTTACACAGAGAAACCCTGACTCAAAAAAAAAAGACAAAAAATTCAGCAGATCTTATTAATAATTACATCAAATTTAAATAGATTAAGCTCTTGAGCTATAAAATATAAATTGGCAGTTTTGATTATAAAATATTATGCATTATTTAGAAGAGACATTAATTTTTTTCTTGTGGTACATCCGAGTTTGGCCTCAGTGTTATGATGCCTCATGAGATGAGTTAGGAAGTGTCTCAAGTTTTGAGTACAATGTAACCTTTCTTGTTGCTTGGCCCTCGGTCCCAAGGTGGCAGATACTCAGTAGTCACCAAAGGTCAACCTGGGACAGTCGTCAGTTTAGTGTCTCATATCAAGAAAAATTAAGGGCACACACAGACTCTTCTGGCAGCGTGCAGAACAAAGCTGATATTAACATTATTAAGGAGATTTACAGAGAAGTAAAATTAAGAAGGAGAAGAGAGAGAAACTTCTGAGTGGGAAGATTTTTTTCCATTTATTTATTTATTTATTTTTATGTGCATTGGTGTTTTGCCTGCATGTATGTCTCTCTGTGTGGGTGTCAGATCTTGGAGTTACAGGCCGCTGAGCCATCTCTCCTTTTTAAAAGTAATTTGATGGCTTTTTCCTCTTTTAGAAATTCTTCCCAGGGGCTGCAAAGATGGCTCAGTGGTTAAGAGCACTGTCTGTTCTTCCAGGAGGACCTAAGTTCAATTCCCAGTACCTATATGGCAGCTCACAACTGTCTGTAATTCCAAGATCTGACACCCTTACACAGGCAAAACACCAATTCACATAAAATAAATAAATAAATATTTAAAAAACTTTCAATGGGACCACTGGACAAAAGCTGAGAAGCTGAGATAATCTCTATTGAGACGGTGGAGGACCCACACTGTAGGAGTGACTCAGTCAGGGAGATGATTTTGCGGTGCTCATGCACTGCCCACACAGTTAGGGATGGTTGAAGCCCCATTCTGCCCATCTGTCTCCAGTTTTGACCTTGATGGTGAGCCAGCTGCCAATCACTTGGCCAACATTACCATCCTCTGACCTTGCAGGTGCCATTAATTACAGTAAGCGATCTTTGTTCTCACACTTTACTGATCCTTCTTGTATCTTTACAGGGAGCGAGTTTAACTCTCTCCCAGCCACCAAGCTGCAAGTACCTCATTTAGATCTTTGTCTAGAAGGTGATGTTGTGTGGTCTCCTATTTACTTGGGATGTGGTCTGTTACAATTAACTGCATTCAAAGCGAGAAGATAAGAAAGGGCAGTACAGCCTTAAGTAGGGCTTGTGGAATGTCAGGGGAGGGGCTGCTATTGCAGCCTGGAGCGCTGCCCCTCCTCTTATCTGTCTAGTTTCAAACCCCCCCGCTACCAGCCCTCCCATCCTTCTTCCTCGGAGTTCTGGACCTTGCTGGGCTAAGCCTATGTTCACATTGACATATGTGAACCGCTTGCAGCTGTCACCGTGGGCCATTTTTCCTTCTTACTTTCAGGAAGCAGTTTGAGAAATGTGTGTCTATTCTAGTTGGTTTTCTGCTGCAGAAAAAAACCAAAAGCAATAAACAAACAAAGAAAAAAACACTGACAAAATCCTGCTTGCAGGGTTAGTATTTCACCTTACCGCTTACAGTCTCTCAGCAATAGAACCTGAGACAGAGACCACGGAGGAATACACTTACTGGCCTGTTTTTCCTGGCTTGCTCAACTAGTGTTTTTAACGCAATCCAGGCCCACCTGCGCCGGGATGGTACGGTTCTCAGAGGGCTGGGCTCCCTTAAATAATCAGCAGTCAAGAACATGCCCACAGAGGAGCTCACAAACCAATCTGCGGGAGGCAGTTCCTTAACTTTCCAGATGCGCCTTGGTTTGAATCAAGTAGACAAAAATTGTGAGTGTTTTAGTACTTGCAAACGATAGCACTTGATTGATAGGGTTTTGTTTACTGAACCAGTCCCTCTGGTTCACAGATTTTTGTTTCTTCTCCACCGATCTTTGACAGTTTGTGTTCCGGGGATTTTGTTCATCTGAGTCTCCCGCTGTGTTGGCATTTTGTTCATTTCTGTGGGATCTCTCCCGAGTATAGAAAGTAAAACTAGGATTGGCTCTGCAGTAAAAGTAAACCGAAAGCTGATTGCAGAGAGGAAGTGCAGGCGACTGTCCCGCAGACGCAGACAGGGTGGGGGTGGGGGTGTGTTTAAATGGGAGGAAACAATAGTGGACGCCAAAGGCAGAACCGCCCTAGAATCAGGGGTCTGCCTTCCCTAGAGCCAGCATATTTAAAGGAGGTTCACCGAAGTCTGTTGGGGCAACTTTTCCTGGGGAGAAGTGAACAAATTAATTTCCCCCTAGATGGATACCCACAAAGAAAGACCAAAGAAAGGATTCCATTCAAACCTAGCCTAGTGAACCAGGGTTCACTTTACACTCAGAAGTGTGGGTCGGAGGTTACAGTGAATCCAACGCTCTCTTCTGGCCTCAAGTACAAGCATACATGAAGGCCAAATACTCATACACAAAACTAAATAAGTCGTTTTTGCTTAAAAAAAAAAAAGTGAAAAAAAAACCCACAAAAAAAACAACTGAGCTCAAGTTTAAGAATAAGGTAGTAGTAGTAATGAGTACTGGCTGCTTTTGCAGAGGACCTGGGTTTAATCCCAGCACACACATGGCAGCTCAGAACTATTTGTAATTCCAGTTCCAGGGGACCTGGTGTCCTCTCCTGGATTCCTCAGGCATTGCACTCATGTGCACAGACTTAACATGCAGGTAAAATATCCCTACACACAAAAAAAATAAAATAATAGTAAAAAAATAAGGTAGACCAGCCTGTAGTAGCACACTAATCCCAGCACCCTAAAGGGGCAGAGGCAGGCAAATTTCTGTGAGTTCAAAGCCAAGTTAATCTACAGAGTTAGTTTCAGGAGATTCAGGGCTACACAGAGAAACCCTGTCTCAAAAAACAAACAAAAGGTAGAAAGTGTCTGAGGAAAAAGCTCCACCTTGGTTTGCATGCAGTTATGCATGCATACACACATGCACACATATGTCCATATACAAGTTTGCACACATATATGAACACATGCATATATATGCAGGTTACTATTGAACAAGGTCCTTACTTCTGCATGTGGCCTACCTTATTAAAAAACCATCCAGAGGGGCTGGAGAGATGGCTCAGCGGTTAAGAGCACTGTCTGCTCTTCCAGAGGACCCGGGTTTGATTCCCAGCACCCACATGGCAGCTAACAACTGTCTGTAGTTCCAGTTCCAGGCAAACACCAAGGCAAATAAATAAATAAATAAAGTTTAAAAAAAAAAAAAAGACAAGACCTATTTGTTTAAAAAAAAAAAAATCCAGATTCCCCCTTAAAGTGGAATAGAGGCACATATGCAGAGGCCCTAAAGTGTCCTTCCTGGAACTGTCATACCTATAGCCTACAGCCTGGCTCAGGAAAGATGTGCCTTGCTCTTTTTAGCGATGGGAACATTACTAATTCAAATGGATATTACCCTAGGAATGTTTGGTGCTGGACATTAATCGGTCACCAAAAATTAACCTGTGACAGTTGATGCTTATATTTATTGAATCACTCCAAGGGTGATTAAAGATGTGGACAACATAGAAGTAAGCAAAGCAAACAAAACAAGCTTTATTGAGAATTCAAGAAATGTGAGAAAATAAGAAAAAGTGAGGGAAGTTGAGAGGAAACCCAAGAGGAGGAAAAATCACTGATATTGGGGTCAATTTCATCTGGCATGATACGATAACACGTTAGCTGGCAGATGTCTATGAATAGAGAGGCCTCATGCCTCATGGCATGGAACAGTGAATGGAAGGTGGCAGTGGGCAGGAGACATGGCAGGAAACACTTAGATTGCTTCTATGTAAACGGACTTTATTGTTATAATAACAGAGAGATGGGGGAAGAGGAAGGGAGCTTCTAGGAGGGAAGAAGAAGAAGAGGAGGAGGAGGAGGAGGAGGAGGAGGAGAATCAGTGGTGGGAGTTCTTTCTTCTTAAATAGGGCTTGACATCAGAACCCAGGGCAAAGTGTGGCATAAGAGGCTAGAACAGAGTCCTAACAACTGACCTGTTTGCCAAGAAGATCTTTTTTTTTGGGGGGGGCGCTAATCCTCTGAACATACTGAGGGACAAGTCAGTTTGTGTGAGGGGGAGTAGGGGGTTGACACTCTGTGCATTCTTCCAGGCCAACCAGGGAGAAAATCACACACCATTTACATGGGACTCTCCTAGTTGGGGAGATTGGAACCCTTGGCACTGCCACTGTCCATTGCTAACCCCCAGACTGCCTTTTTTCTCGTGTTTATCTGGTCAGCTTGAGGTTTTTCACCCATGGGCCTTTTGCCTTCGTGCATACAGGGAGCTGGCTTCCACCTCAGTTTATTGATTCTGCCTTCCTAGGGGTCCAGTGGCCTCTCTGTTCTTTCCATCTGGCTCAATACTTTCTCATAAGCTCGCATTTATTTATTTATTTATTTATTTATTTATTTATTTATTTATTTATTTATTTATTTATTTATTAAAAGTATCTATTGGCGAGGTGGTGCAAGTCTTTGATCCCAGTACTAAGGAGGCAGAGCCAGGTGGATCTCTGAGTTCAAGGCCAGCCTCATCTACAAAGTAAGTTCCAGGACAGCCAGGCCTACACAGAGAAATCTTGTCTTGAAAAACAAAAAACAAAACAAACAAAAAACTTCATAAAATCAATAGGCGATCCTGCCCTTTTTTCTCTTTCTTTCTTTAATTTTATGAGTATGAGTGTTTTTTGTCTGTTTTTCTTCAAGATAGTGTTTCTCTGTGTAGCCCTAGCTGTCCTGAAACTCATTCTGTAGACCAGGCTGGCCTTGAACTCACAGAGCTCTGCCTGCCTCTGCTTCTGAAGTGCTGAGTGCTGGGGCTATGAGCATTCGCCATCACCACCCAGTGCTCATGGGTATTTTGCTTGCATGTTTAATGTCTGTGCTACATGTGTTCACGTTTCCTTCAAAGGCCACTGTCTGATAGTTCTGGAGTCTGGGAAGTGGTGCAGTGTTAGAGTCGGCGCCCCAAAACAGAGAGCTTCACTCCGATATCGGGTCACACAGAAGCTTTATTAAGCACGAGCTCGCGCGGGTCACCAGCAGGAGATGAGGCTAGTGACCTCGAGTCTAAGGCTCGCAGGCCTTTTCTAGGGCAGTTCTACCAGGGCGGGGGAGCGGGGTCTTCCAGGGTGAAGTCATCTGGTCGGGCCAGATGTTTGGGTGAGTAAAGGAATTCCGAGTTACGTTAGACATCAGGTATTTTAATCACAGGTTTGACCAGACCATTATGTCCTACCTGAGTTGATTACGGCTATCTGGGCTGGGTCACTCTGTTTCCTGGGACAGACTTTTAGACTTTTAGTTCCTTGTTCTCATGGGGGGGGCGGGGGGGGCTCTGCTGAATACCTGAACTGAATGCCTGGGTCAAGCCCTAGAACCCAGGGTCTTCAGCAGTGAGGTTACTTCTGGATCTTAGGTGGCCCATCTGGTTGTGTCCTCACACAGAGGAGGGAGGGGACAAGCCCTTTCTTCCAAGCATACCAGTTTTATTTGAGGTCTCTGCCCTGATGGTTTAGTGGTTCTCAGAGCCCCACCTGATGCCATTCTATGGGGATTAGGATTTCCATTCTTGAATTTGGGACAGACCCAAAGATGTAGTCCAGACACCAATCTTGTTCATCTTCTGTTTTTGTTCATTTGTACTGTTTTGCTCTTCTTGATTTTGCCTACACTCTTATCGTTACTATTTACTCTCTCTGCTAACTTTACATTTCCTGGTTCTGTGGCTCTTCTGAAGGGTGGAGTGCTTTGAGGCCTTCCTGTGTGCTTGCAGATTTTTTTCTTTAAGCATTGAGAACCAGTAAATCAGTGAATCATGCAATTGCTGAAAATGGTCTTTATAAAATATGACTATAAAAAAACTAGCTATGATGGACACATACTTGGTGAAAGTAAAACTAAACGCCAATTTGTCACTTTCATACAGGAAAAAAATAAACTAAAAGCTGAAGTCTTAAAAGTTCTAGAAGAGAAATACAATGTAAAATTCTGCAAATTTGAAAGCAGGATACAGGAAGCACTAACCACTGAGGAAGTGAAAGGAAAATTAGACTTTGTTAAAATGTAAAACTTCCAGGTTTTAACATACTGTTGTCAGCCTGGAGCTGCTGGCCATTGCCTGTGGAGTGCCTGGCCCCTTGGGTTCAGTTTGTAGAAGAAAGAGAAAGAGAGAGAGACTGTTAACAATATAAAAATTCAAGCCTCAGGGATGGTGGCTCACACTTTTAATCCCAGCACCAGGAAGATGGAAGCCAGCCTTGTCTACATAGTGAGTGCCAGGACAGCCAAGGATTACATAGAGCAACTGTGTCTCATTCAAATAATAATAAAAATACCAAGCCATGGTATATGTGTGTGGTAATAATTGCATCAAATATGAATAACAAAGACCCTAGAATCCCAAGTGCATAGAGCTCTCACAACAATTAGACCGATGCTCCAGTTTTAAAATGACCAAAAGACTCAGGACTTGAGAGGTTGAAAGGAGATAGTTATTGACAACAGAGCACAGTCTGCATCACAGGTCATCAGAAAGGTATCAGATGAGCTGTGTTTCTTTTTCTTTCCTTCCTTCCCTTCTTTCTTTTCTTTCTTTCTTTCTTTTTTTTTTTTGGGACAGGGTTTCTCTGTGTAGTCTTGTCTGTCCCAGAACTGGCTTAGAACTCACAGAGATCCACCTGTCTCTGCCTTCCAGAGTGCTGAGATCAAAGGCATGCATCACTTAGTTTAGGGGTATTTCTTATCCTTAAGATGAATTATAGTAAAAAGATTTGCAATAGAACACTCAGAAAGGATAAAACCTCTTAAAATAAAAACCATGCAAAAACACAACTATCTCCTCAAAGGGAAAAGAGATCACTTATTTTGCATGTATATAAAGAGATAATTTATAACTGTGTAAGGGTGTCAGATCTTGGAATTACAGACAGTTGTTAGCTGCCATGTGAATGCTAGAAATCGAACTTAGGTCTTCCAGAAGAACAGCCAGTGCTCTTAACTGCTGAGCCATCTCTCCAGCAGCAAGATAATCTATTCTGGAACCAAATGAGTGATTTCAGAGCTCAATAACAACACAGATTTATTTATGTTACCCAGATTTCCATGTTCCAACATTGAAGCAATTTCATGAAGCTTTTGTAGTAACAAAACAAAAGGAGTGGTAAATCAAAGCAATTTTAAAACACATTGGAAGAAACCTTAAGAAGGTAGCTAGGGCAAAGCAGAGAAGCTCTGTTGTGGGCCTCTGGGTTGGTGGAAAGCAGGGCTTTCTTTGTTAAGTTAATGTATTCCAAAAGTTTTTCTCTGTTTGTCACAGGATGTTAGGTCTAAGAACAGGGCTAAAGATGGCTCAAGATAAATTACAATTAGGCTCTAGACAGGCCTTCCAACCTCTTCACAGTCATTGACTATTCTAATCAGTAAGAATATCAGTTTCCGGAAGATTCAGTTTGAAGATATCACTGCTTTACAGCCTTTGCCTCTTAAATGCTGCGAATCTTTGTCATTGTTAAATTTCTGGCCCAGGACACTAGGCTGAGATGTCTATTTAACACATCAAAGCCGACCTGGTCTCCAGGTTCTCCTAGCCTTCCTCAGTCCTTACCTGTTACAGGGATACTCACCTTCTACCCTGCCCTCTCCAGCCCAGGGTCTGGCCTGCCCTGCCCCCACAGGCTCTTCCCTATATAATCCAGACATTTTGGTTATATGTCTGTTTTGTACTTTTGGCCTTTTGGCCACTGCACCTGGATTTCTCTTTCTTCTCCCTTCCCTTCCCCGTCTCCCACATGACCCAGCTCAGCCTAGTCAAGCCAATTCTGGACTCTCCCAAAATGTCCCCATTCCTAATAAACTTTTTCCTCCAGCATACCTAGGAGCAGTCATGCCCTTTCCTTTCCTTTTTATTTATTTAATTTTTTTTCAGTCAACAATAGTTTCCTATAAGGTTAACTTGTTTGTTAGGTGCCTCTATCCTGTAATCTAGCCAGGATAGCCATAGGTATTTATCTAAACTCAATAAAAACATAGGTCCCTTAAAATACTGTTAGCTACTATTCATGGTTTTTTTTTTTCTTTTTTTAAAACAAGGTTTAGTTTTCTTTTATGTGTATGAGTATTTGTTCTGCATATAAGTATATATATACCATGTACATGAGGTGCCCACAAAGGCTGAAGGCTTCAGATCATCTGGAACTGTATGTGACTGGGAACTGAACTTATGTCCTTTGCAAGAAAGCAGGTGCTTTTAACTGATAAACCAACCTGCCTCCATCTTAGGCTTGAAAGCCATTGTGGTGGTTTGAAAAAAAATGGTTCCCATGGGAAGTGGCACTATTAGGAGGTGTGACTTTGTTGGAGAAGATGTAGCCTTGTTGGAGGAACTGTGTCACTGTGGGGTGGGCACTGAAGTCTCCTGTGCTCATGCTATGCTTAGTGGGACACACCATTCATTGCTTCTGCTGCTTGCAGATCCAGATGCAGAACTCTCAACTCCTTCTCCAGCACCCCGTCTGCCCTCATGCTGCCATTGCAACCAACATGATAGTGGAATAAACCTCTGAAGTATAAGCCAGCCCCAAAGAAATGTTTTCATTTATAAGAGTTGCCATGGTCATGGTGTCTCTTCACAACAATAGAAACCAAACTAAGACAGCCATCTTATAGCCAAGCCAAACCAGGTTATTTCAGGTTTTTCAAGGATTAAGCTGTGCCTAACCTATAACCTTAAATACAAATGATTCTGTTGTTCTTGTTCCAGGAAATGGCAGCCATGCCTTTGTTTCACAAGGCTGTTATGTGTTATGACCAACCTGTTAAGCTTATATTCTGCTTCTGCAACTCCATTATTTATCTGCCAAATTCCCCATTTGGAAATCTCCTACTTTTGGGCTATAAAAGCCTTATCTTCCCCATCTCCCCATCTCCACTTTTTTTTTTTTTTGTCTTAAAAGATTTATTTATTATGTATACAGTGTTCTGCCTGCATGTATTCCTGTGGGCCAGAAGAGGGCACCAGATCTCATTACCTGTGGTTGTGAGCCATCATGTGGTTGCTGGGAATTGGACTCTGGACTTCTGGAAGAGTAGTTGGTGATCTTAAATACTAAGCCATCTCTCCAAACCTTCTCTCGATGTCAAAAGCTGATCTCTTGAGTCTCATTTGAGCCTGTGTACATGAATAAAGCTTACTTTAACTTGACCATGACTTGGGTCAGTGGCTTTTCTCTTTGTATCTATGGGGTTAAGGTAACCACTGAGCTCCAATTCACAATAGTTTTATTTGTAATATTCTTTTAACTTGAAGTAGCCCAAATATTAATAGATTGTGACAAGTAGTGGTACACATCTTTAATCTCAGAATTTAGAAGGCAGAGTCAGGCGGATCTCTGAGTTCTAAGACAGCCATGGCTGTTATACAGAGAAACCTTGTCTCAAAAAAGTGTGTGTGTGTGGGGGGGGCAGGCATGAAGAGATGGCTCAGCTGTTAAGAGCACTACTGACTACTCTTCCAGAGGACCCAGGTTCAGTTTCTAGCACCTATGGTCTTTAAGATTCTAAGATCTAATACACATACCTGCAGGCAAAACACTGGTGCACATAAAATAAAAACAAATAAATAATTAAGAAAATTGTAACAGGGCAAGACAACACAACATTTCCTCCATCCTGTAATCTTTCTGAAGCTGTTTCAAGATTAACTAGAATTTGAATTCCTTGATGGAGAATCCTATGGAAAATTATCCAACGCTAATATAACAAATTGAGGTGAAGATGCCCCAACAAATTTATCTTAATTTCTGTTAAACTGCCTGTTTTTGAAGAATCCTCTCCAGCTAATCACTTATTTTAGCGTCTGTTAAACTGCTGGCTTGTGCAAACCTCTTCCTGCAGCTTCAGGGTTAGATATCAGGATGTGGTTTTTGCCTTAATTAAAAGCCTCTTGCTTAGCTGGGCAGGAATTACACATGCCTGTAATCACATCAAAGCAGAGGCAGGAGTATCTCTGTGAGTTCAAGGCCAGTCTAGTCTACAGAGTGAGTTTCTGGACAGCCAAGTCTACACAGTGAAACCCTGCCTCAAAAAAAAAAAAAAAAAAAAGTCTCTTGCTCTAAATGCTCAAGGCTACACTTGGGGTCCCTGAACACCAGAGTGTAATCTCAAACAGCTGGAATAAAGACTTTCAGTTGGCTATAAACTGTGTCTGTGTGATTATCTCTGGTGGGCTCCCTGTAACAAGATACATAAAAAAAAATCAAATTATGATACATTCTTTTCTCAACTCTGACAATGGAAATGAATGAATGATATATTGACACCTATGACACTTGTGTATTATGTTGAATATGACAAACAAGAAAAGATACAATATAAACCCCAAGGATGTATGTGGAGTCCCGGCACAGGCTCTGGTTGGAGAGTAGTGGAGAGCATCTGCACAGCAGTTAGGCTGCAGAAATGTGGAGAATGGGGTTACAAGATGGCTCCAGGGTATTTTCTGGAATTTAATTTTTTTCTTTTTTCTTTTCTTTTTCTTTTTCTTTTTCTTTTTTTTTTTTTTTGAGATAGGATTTCTCTGTGTAGCCCTGGCTGTCCTGGAATTTGCTCTGTAGCCAGGCTGACCTTGAATTCAAAGATTCATCTGCCTCTGTCTCCTGAGTGCTGGGATTAAAGTTGTGCACCACCACTGCCTAGCTTTAAAATGCTCTAAGATCTTGTTTGGAGACAGTTACACAAAAGTATGAAGCTGAAACGTGTCAAATCAGAAATCTACATATTTTATTTATATATAAATCATATACAGAGTATATTAAAATATACATATAAATTTGACAATAGTGAATGTAGTATAAGACAAAAGAAAAATGGTGAAGAAATTGATAGAAAGTATTGTTCCAAAATATATAATAATTCCTTTGGAGGGGACCCATTTCAAATAGAAACAGTGAATTTTATATTACCTATTATAATGCAAAGAATGTAGAGTTCAGTCACTAGACCAACTGACTGTTCTTCCAGAGGTCCTGAGTTCAATTCCCAGCAACCACATGGTGGCTCACAACCATCTATGATGACATCTGGTGCCCTCTTCTGTATACTATATACATAATAAATGAATCTTAAAAAAAGAAAAGAAACCCTGACTTAATTCCCACCACCTATAATGTGACAGGGCAAAGCAGTGCAGAGGCTCCTCCATCTTGTATTCTTGCTGAGATCATTTCAGGTTTAACTAGAATTTAATTTCCTTGATGAAGAATCCCATAGAAAATTACTCAGCACTAGTCAGGGACAATATCAAGATGACCTAGCTAATTTATTTTAGTTTCTTATGTAGAACCCTGTCCCGGTAACTGATTTATCTTAGCTTCTGTTAATCTGTCTGCTTGTGCAAACATCACCTTTTGCCCCCTTCCTCAAGCTTCAGAGTGAGATACCAGGATGTCATTTTTACCTTTAAAAATCTCTTGGTCTAGCTGGGTGATGGAGGAGGTGCATGCTTTTAATCCTAGCTCTCAGGAGGCAGAGTTGAGCTGATCTCAGTAAGTTTGAGGCCAGCTTGGTCTACAGATTGAGTTCCAGGACAGCTTAGCAGGCCTACATAGAGAAAACCCTTTTTTGGGGGTGGGGGTGGGGGGGATGAAAGCAAACAAACAAAAATCCTCTTGGTTTAAATGCGTGGGGCTACATTTTGGTCTGGAATACCTGTGTGTAGTCCCAGCTGGCTGGAATACAGACTTTCAGTTGGCTATAAATCATGTTTACGTGACCATTTCTCGTGGGCTCCTTATAATAACATGATGGCTCATAACTATCTTTAGTCCCAGGGGATTCAAAGCCCTCTTCTTGGGCATTGCACCCATGTGGCACACAATCATACATGCAGGCACTCACATATACATATAAAATAAAAACAAACAATAACAACAAAACCTCCATAATATGCATCTAAAAATGAGAACTCACGGCTGATCAAGTAGCTTAGTTGGTAGTTTGTTCCTAGAATGAGTCAGTTCCTACACTTGATCCCCAACACCAAGTAAACCAGCCATGGTGATAAACATCAGTAATCTCAGCAATTGGGAGCAGAAGGCAGGAGGTTTTCCTCTGATACATAGTAAGTTCTGGACTAGCCTGGGCAACATTTGATGCCATAACAGATGTTCTTGTACTTCTTGGAACTGATTTTCTCCAAGCCCTTTGCAGGATATTGGTGATGGACAATAGTGGCAAGGACAAGAAGCAACAGGCTGTCTCAGACTTTAATCTAAGCATGGGGTGAGGCAGGCTGGGACAGGGTGTTTGCTAAGAGTTTAAGGCCAATGGAAGCTCCCTAGTGAGTGCCCAGGACAGGCTCCAAACAAACAAAATAATCTTCCATTGACAAATTTATTGCTTTATTTTTGTTGTGATGAACCAGCCTGGGCTTTAAAGCCATCTTATAGTAAAGATAAACTAGGTTCATCCCTGTCTATGGTTAAACCTCTGTTTCTCAAAGACTGGGCTGTATGTCCCACTTATAACCTCAACTACAAACGGTTCTGTACTACCTGTTCCTGGAAACAGCAACCAAGTATTTATTTTGAAACCATCTTTTTTTTTTTTTTTTTACTATCCTGCAACTCTATCTTTGTTTCAAAAGGTTATTATGACCACCTTGTTATGTACTGTTTCTGTAACCTCATCTATCTGCCTACCAAATTCCATTTGGAAACGTCTTATCCCTGAGCTATAAAAAATCTTATCTTGACTGGAGCAATGGCTCAGAGATTAAGAGCACTTGCTGTTCTTCCAGGGATCCTGAGTTCAATTCCCAGCAACCACATGGTGGCTCACAACCATCTGTAATGAGATCTGGTGCCCTCTTCTGGCCTGCAGGGACACATGCAGACAGAACACTGTATACATAATAAATAAACAAATATTAAAAAAAAAAAACACCTTATCTTGCCCATGTCCAATGCTGACCTCTAGAACCCTGCCTTAGTGGGAGGCAGCTCATGAACACAAATAGAAAAGCTTGCATTAATTAATTGCTCAAATTAATTTGGCCATGATGGTTTGGATCTGTGGACTATTTCCTTGCATCTTTGGGATTAGCATTTGTACATAGTTTGGGCTCTTTAATTTTTTATGGTCAATTTTATTTAGCTGAAAAAGAATATATTTTATTTTTAAAAGCCTTAAATATTAACGCATTTCTTCCTCCAACTTCCCTAGAGCCTCCTCTCTCCCAGTTTCATAATCTCAGTTTTGTTTGTTATTAATTATCTCAAGTCCACTTAGAGCTGCACACATGCATATAGGTGTGTGGTCATCCAGCAGGGAGCAAGACACCTACAGTAGTCACATTCTCCCAAAGGAAAATGACTTTTCCCTCCTTCAATTGACATCAACTGCCAATAGCTTATGTGATAAGGGTAGGACCTTCAGGTCCCTCCCCTCCCCCACCAGTGCTGGAATTTTGACTGCCTTGATGTTGTGCTGGTAACCACAAATGCTGTGATTTCATGCATGTACCAGTCATGGCATGTCCAGAAATCAACATTTCTCATCTCTCCTTTCTACCTGCTGGTTCTTACATTCTTTCTGCCTTCTTAGAGCCTTAGCTGGTGGGAGGTCAAAGTAGATCACTCCCTACATCTGAGTACTAGTTTATATTGGGCATTTTGACCATCTATGAGTCTCTGCACTGACTACTACCCACTACAAGAAGCAGCTTCTCTGGACATGATTAAGAACAGCATGAATCTTCTCCAAAGGACTGGGGTATCTGGGTACTCCTATTTGGCATTTTGGGATAAAGTCTCACTCTGCGTCCTTCCTGGCTTGGAATTCACTCTATAGCCTCATCTTGCCTGCAACACCTGATGATCCTCCTGCCTTCATCTCCTAAGTGCTACTATTGAGAGTAAAATCCAATTCACAAAATTAAAATTTTGTTAGATCTATGCTTATAACATAGGTGGGAACAAAGGTGGGAAGATATAAAGAGCCACAGAGATTTCAGAGACATTTGGTGGGCTGCAGGAAATATTTGCTTTCATTTTCATTCACAAAAAACCAGTAAAAATCATGTTTTATGACTATATTGGTTATATGGAAAACATATTTTTTTAAATTTTTTCTTTTGTTAAAACTTTATTTATTTACTTATTTGCCTTGGTGTTTTGCCTGGAACTGGAACTACAGACAGTTGTTAGCTGCCATGTGGGTGCTGGGAATCCGAACCCGGGTCCTCTGGAAGAGCAGACAGTGCTCTTAACCGCTGAGCCATCTCTCCAGCCCCTTTTTTAAATTTTTTTAAAAAGATTTATTTATTTATTTATTATGTATACAGTATCCAGAAGAGGGTACTGGATGTCATCATAGATGGTTGTGAGCCACCATGTGGTTACTGGGAATTGAACTCAGGACCTCTGGAAGAACAGTCAGTGATCTTAACCTCTGAGCCATCTCTCCAGCTCTATGGAAAACATCTTTGCCAGCCTAAAATTTTTGGTCCTGATTTTCTAAGAAGACAAAACATTTTTTGTGCTTTATTGTGGGGCCTCCCCAGGAGTAAGCTACTACTTAACTCCCCAGGACAAGGGGAATACCTGTTCTGAATTCAGAGTAATTTTTTTTCCTGCTTTGCACTTTTATGGGTATGAAGGTTTTGCCTGCTTTTATGTGCACCACTTTCAGTGCAGTGTCTGATGTTCTGATCACTAGAGTTGCAGACAGGTGTGAGCTGCAATGTCAGTGACAGGTACTGAACTTGAGTCCTCTGGAAAAACAGTAAGTGATCATAACTAGCACACTAGACTAATATGTTTCTTTTTTCCTTTGTATGTGCATTAGTGTTTCAGGCACCCTGGAAATGAATTACAGACAGTCATGAGCTGCCATGTGGGTACTGGGAATTGAATCCAAATCCTCTGGAAGAATAGCCAGTGCCTTAACCACTGAGGCATCTCTCCAGTTCTACACTGTTTCTTACACTCAGTGAGTTACTTAGCATTTATGTTCTTTAATGAGTAAAACATGATATATATATATATATATATATATTTTTTTTTTTTTTTTTCCTGAAATCTGTTTAACAAATTCTGAAAGAATCTGTATCAACAGGGGCACAGAAGTTTGGGAAGTTCCTATATTTTCATTTCATTTCTGAAAATTTCAGTTAGGTATCCAAAACCTTGGTGATTTTTTTTTTTTTTTTTTTTTTTTAGGTATCACATAAATGTGCAATTTAAAAAAAAACAGGCATACACACAATACTTTTAATTCGAAACCGTTTTGCAACTTTGATTTTGACAGAAACCTTTAACAAAATGGAGGGGAAAATCCTGAGTCGAGAAAAATAACGGTCAGCCTCGTGCTGGTCTTTAACTGCTGCTTCATGATTGGCTAAAGCCCTAACGGTCATGTGCTGTCTCCTAAACCACGCCCCCTCGCCCCCTTTCTGGAACGTTCCTTGGAGCTTTACCTTCGTGCTTTTCTCATTCTGCCTTAAGGTTCTCTGGGGGCAGGAAGGTCTCTGACCCACCTGCTACCTCGTTCTTTTCGGTGGCGTTGAGAATGGAACCCAGTGCCTCGGTGGGCTAGGTAAATGGTTTCCCGAGTTACCCTCGCACTGCCTTCTTTTTAAAAGAATAATTTATTTAATTTTTAATTTTTTTGGTTACTGTAATGTAGGCCTCAAATTCACTTTGTGTAGGATGCGGGCCTTCAGGTCCTCTGCCTTCAAGCCTCGTAAGTGCTGGGATCGTGTTGGGCTTTTAAAATGATTTGACCATCATGCGGATCTTAGAAAGTGATTTTTTTTCCCTAAATTGCCGTTTTTGAGGGGAGAGGTCGTGGGCGGCTCAGCTGACCTCTGGAGTGCGTTCTTCCGTTAGCGGGACCTATTCTAACTGGTCGGAACATAAGGACTAAACCGGGTAGGCTTTGCAGTGGCCTGAACTCGGTGGCCCTGCGGGACCGTTTTCTGCCTCAAGCGGACATTTTTACTGTCTAGGTTGCTGACGGAAAGAGAAGCCATCTTCGGCGTCTCAGACATTACGAATCAAAGAGCTGGACAGAAACCACAGGCAGGTAAGCGTCCTACCCTACCTGGGGACCCGGAAGACGGTGGGGCGGGGCGGGGCAAGGGGCGGGCCGGGGTACGGCTCCGCAGCTAATTTACCTACTGCCCCTTCGGACAGGAGCTCCTGATTGGTCGTACTTCTTCCCTTCAGCCCGGAAGTGACGCTCATAGCTCCTGGCCGCTGCTTTTCCCATGCCCCGCCCCCTTGGCGTACCAAAACAAGGCTGTGGCTGGGGAGGCTTCGAGGCGGGGCCCGCCCGCGCGGCGGTAGCGGGTTGGGCGCAGGGTTCTGCCCAGCACTTCCGCCAGCGGCTAGTCGGGCAGGAGGCATGGAAGTGGGCTAGCGCCCTGTGGTTCGGCCGAGTCGGTGAGGAGCGCGACGGGCAGGCCGCGAGTGGGCGCGGGCGCGGGCGCGGGCTCATGTTGCTGCTGGTAACTCGCGCGCGGCCCTGGAAAGGGCGTCTACTCCGACCCTTGTTTCGGGAGAGCCGCTCGGGACCGGAGCTGCGGCGGCCTCGGCGGACAGTGCTTGGTGTTTCCCGCACACCAGGCCGTTCGCGGTAGCCCTGCGGTTCAGGCTTTAGCGCCTCCGGCTCTGGGCTGCGATGCACGGCAAGGACGCTGAGCGGAGCCTCGGGACGAGGGAGGTCTCTCCGGGAAGGGGCTGCCAGGATGTAGCCCTCCGCCTTGGTGTTGCTTCTGTACGGGCACTGAGACGCATGCCTTGCGACCCCCTGTGTTGCGGTGCTGACGGCCTCCCGGACGCCCACCTGGCCCCTAGCGGGGGTAGACAGTCGCCCCAGGAGAAGTTAGGGCATCAGTATTACAGCTCTCCCCTTCGTGCATTGTAGGGTGTTTGCGATGTGTTGTCTAACCTGACCGAGGTAACTCCTCAGGTGACACTGTGCCAGGGTTGATGCAAGGCCCAGGTTAGATGCTTAATGTAAGGGACACTATCAGTTTTTATTTCATTTTTAATTTCAGAAATATCCTTTTGGGAGACCAAAGTGAGTATATTTGGATGCAGAGCCTCATCTATTCACAAATAAGCGAAGCATTAACAACAAAGATTACTTCTCTGTAGGACGTTTGCCAAGGTAAATGTCTTTTTAAAAAACAACCACTATTTCAGTTTTTTGTTAAGTATCGAGTATTTGAATTACAAAAATATAGGTCCATACCCTCACACTCTCATTTGCTGATGTAGGGGCAGACAAACAAATCCAGACCACCTTGGTTAGGAAAGAAGGCAATAAAAATGTGAAAGATAGAGGAGATTCTCAAAGACCCTGGAAGAAAGACAAGTCATTATTGCTGACATACAATGTTGTGTTGTATGCTGGTCTCAGCGGGTGTTATTTCAGACTTACTAGTGGAGTGCACTAAATTATCAATTTGATGGTTTATGTTCCTAATATTAAGAACTGTGTATTGGTATGAAGGGTGTTGAAGGCAGATAGAGAGCTGTAGTTAAAGAGTGCCAGACACCAGTATACCAGCTCTAACTGTAACTCCAGTGCCAGGGAATCCAGTACCCTCATACAGACATACATACAGGCAAAACTACCAGTGCACATGAAATAAAATAAAACACACACACAAGGTTTGCCGGACACCATGAGTTTTAGTATAGCTAGAGAATGAAGCAAGGTTATGGGGGCTTGTTTGTGGAGCTCAGTAATAGGAATTTTATCCCCAAACTGGAGGAGTTAACCTGTGCTTTGGAAGTCTTAACTGTTCAGTAACCTCTGGGCAACATTTTGTAGGAAGAATTGGAGGTGGGTCAGATGAGGCAGAGAGATTAGATTTCAGTAATTCAGGCAAATGATGAAAGTACCAAGATACTGAGAAGAAAGGACAGATGTTAGGACTCAGATAAAGCAAAGCAAGAGGGAAAGAACAAGATGCTGATAAGGTTACTGCTTTGGAAATGGAATGGGTGTCAGTAATGTCAGTATAGGGGAATTTGGAGTTAGATTTTTTTCCTTTTGAAATCTCATCTGTAAATGTCTTTTTTTTTCTATTTGTATTTTAATGTTGAAAGCTACTCTAAATTACTCAGAAATATGAAGAAAGTATATTTCAGAAGTAGGTATAAAAGTAACCATACTTTTTTGTCTCTGTCTCCCCCCCCTCTCTCTCTCTCTCTCTCTCTCTCTCTCTCTCTCTCTCTCTCTCTCTCTCTCTCGTGTGTGTGTGTGTGTGTGTGTGTGTGTGTGTGTGTGTGTGTGTGTGTGTGTGTGTGTGTGTTTCATGTGTGTGTGGAGTACAATGCCTGCCAAGGCCAGAGGTGTCAGATTCTTTGGAACTAGAATCATAGAATCACAAGGAGCTGTGAGCTGTCTGATATGGATGCTTGGAATTGAACTTTGGTCCTTTGGGGAAGCAGTAGTTATTTCAAAATGAAGGTTTTGTTTAAGACAGGGTCTCCACAAAGCCTTGGCTATTCTGGATCTCGGCTGTGTATCCTGGAACTCAACTGTGTGTTACCAGGCTGGCCTTGAACTCAACAGAGAACCCACCTACCTGTTTCTGCCATGGGAGTACTGAGATTAAAGTCCTGGCTACATTCATTCATTCATTCATTCATTCTTCCTTTCTTTTTTTCTTTCTTTTGTCTCCTCCCTTTTTTAAAGATTTATTTATTATGTATACAGAAGACGGTACCAGATGTTATCATAGATGGTTGTGAGCCACCATGCAGTTGCTGGGAATTGAACTCAGGACCTCTGGAAGAACAGTCAGAGCTCTTAACCTCTGAGCCATCTCTCCAGCTCCTCCCTCCCTTCTTAATGTATTTATTTTTATTTTGAGCCAGGGTTTCTTTGTGTAACAGCCTTGGCTGTTCTTGAGCTCAATTTGTAGACTAGGCTGGCTTTGAAAGAGATCCCCTTGCCTCTGCCTCCTAAGTGCCAAGGGGTATGGCACCACCACTCAGCTACTAATGGTTTCTTTTTTTTTTCCCTTTGGTGGGTCTGGTGTAATCATAGTTTTTGGTAATATTTTATGTGTGTCAGTGCTCTATCTGCATGTGTGCCTGCATGCCAGAAGTGGGCCTCAGATCTCATTATATATGGTTATGAGCTACCATGTGGCTGCTGGGTATTGAACTTGGGACCTCCAGAAGATTAGCCTAACCACTGAGCCATCCCTCCAACCCCATTGTGGTTTCTTACAATACAGGTTATAGACTCTGAATTATAGAGTATTCTTTTCTAAAAATCAGCATACTGCCAGATGGCCATATCCAATCATTCAGTGGCTCTAATTAGGTTTATTAGCTTTTGATATTTTCTTTCTCAGTGAAAGCAGACTCAAAATATTTTTTCTTGTTTTTTTTTTTTTGTTTTTAAGATTTATTTTGTGTATATGAGTGCTCTCTCTGTATGTATGACTTTATGCCAGAAGAGGGCATCAGATGGTGGTTGTGAGCCACCATGTAGTTTCTGGGAATTGAACTCAGGACTTCTGGAAGAGCAGACGGTGCTCACCAGCCCAACTTTTTTTTTTTTTTTTTAAGATTTACTTATTATGTATATAGTATACAGAAGAGGGTACCAGATGTCATCATAGATGGTTATGAGAAGACACCATGTGGTTGCTGGGACTTGAACTCGGGACCTTTGGAAGAACAGTCAGTGCTTTTAACTCCTGAGCCATCTCTCCAGTCCCTAACTTTTTAAATTGCTTTTTTCATGAAGTTCAGTACCACCAATAAATATAGTCTTTCTGTAATATAGCATATATTTTTGTGTTATGCAGGAGTAAACTTTTGTCACATATTGGCTTTTCTCAAGTGTGATACCACCTGATGAGAATACATGGGTTAAGGCCATGTGGAATTAATTTAATTTCCTTCATTTTATATCAATTAGAAAGTCTCTCTCTCTCTCTCTCTCTCTCTCTCTCTCTCTCTCTCTCTCTCTCGTGTGTGTGTATGTGTGTGTGTGTGTGTTTCTCTAAATTCTGGGTTTTGGAGGCTATTTAAGAAGTCTAGTCCGTAGTCTGAGGGCTGGGATTAAGTTTCACCTCTTGTAATAGGAAATAACTACTGTTATTAGGGACAGTGTGTTGTGTCTCATTGTTTATTTGTATTACTCTAATTGAATTATGCTGATTTATTATTGTCTTGTTATCCAATATTTATGTATGTGGAGCCTTTTCATGTAGATACACTTAGTTATACTTATTGGTATTATATTTTATCTAGAGACCCTTCAAACTCTGGCTTTGATGCTACTTGGTAATCTTCTTACTCTTGGTACTTTGTGCATTGGAGACTGTAGTAAGTTTTGGAAGATCATCTTAAAATCCTTTAAATTGGAGTTTGGATAGTGAAGGATGGATGAAGTCATACTAAAAAAAGTTGGTAGCAATAGGTTGTTACTATTTGTATCTGTTAGTTTATAGTTGGCTGAAGAGCAGTGAGTGCAGGGCTGCAATTTGTTTATATCTTCTTTTTTTTTAAAAGATTTATTATGTATGCAATATACAGAAGGGGGTATCAGATCTCATTACAGATGGTTGTGAGCCACCATGTGTTTGCTAGAAATTGAACTCAGGACCTCTAGAAGAATAGTCAGCACTCCCAACCTCTGAGCCATCTCTCCAGCCCCCTGTATGTTTTCTGAGAGTTTCTTGAATTGCTTTATAGAAATGTGAAAAATTTTTAGCTTTTTAAGTTATTGGGAGACTCCAAAATCTGTATCTTGAAGATATTCTCTGATTTTGCATCAGAACTGTGTAGTTTGAGCCCATTGGCATATAATGGCATACCTCTTATGGTGTTAGGACCAACAGAATGTGTTCAGTGGTCCATGTCGTGTCCCCCCCCCCCCTGAGTAAGAGCCTTGGCTTTCCTGGAACTCACTCTAGACCAGGCTGGTCTTGAATTCAAGAGATGTGCCTCTGCTTCCAGAGTGTTGTGATTAAACGCATGTTCAGTTTTTTTTTTTATTTGGCTGATATTAATCAAAACTAAGGATTACATTGCAGACAAGCACTCTGCCACTATGCTTCATCCCTGCCCTGCTTTCAGATTGAGTTTAATCAATTTTGCCAGTAGACTATTTTGGCTCTGGAAGCAGTTTTTTAGATGACTTGGATCACAAGTAGAAAGTATACCTGCTTTTCATAAAGAGTCTTGAATGTTATTTTTTTCTCCTTTTTAAGTGGCTTCTTTTTCTGTTATAGGTACAGAATGAGCACTTGCTGTTGGTGTACTCCAGGTGGTGCTTCCACCGTTGATGTCCTAAAGTGCTATGCATCTAGCACTGGATCAAGTCAATTTCAAACAGCTGATGAAGACCTCTGCTACTGCTTAGAGTGTGTGGCTGAGTACCACAGAGCCAGAGATGAGGTGCCATTCTTGCATGAGGTAATTTGCAGTAGAGCCTAACCAGGAAGACGTGTAGCTGTCAAAAACATTCAGGGAAATGGTTCTATATGACTAAAGCTTTGAAATCTAGTTCAACACTAGTATCTAACTTCCCAGTACATAACAGTTGTTATAAATACTTACTGATAGACTTAAAACTTTAAAAGTACAGTTTTATGCTAGTTGTAGTCATTTTGGCATGACACAGTTTTACAAAATCTTGTCATTCCTAGCACTCAGGAAGTAGGGCAGGATAATTGCAAGTTGTAGGCCAACCTGGCCTACCTAGTGAGACCTTGTTTCCAAAAATCAAAAAAGATTGTTTTGTTTTTTATTGAGATACTTAAAGGCAAACATGTTAGATTTATTACATTTATCTGATGAAGAAAAGTACTAGATGTGCCATATTTGGAGAAGTGTTTTTGGTGTATGTGATGTACATATGTTTTATGTGTGCATGTGTAAACCAGAGGAGATTGGTGTTGTATGTCTTCCTTGATTAACTCTACCTTATATTTTGAGAGTCTCTTTTTTAATATTTTTATTATTTTATGTGAATTGGTGTTTTGCCTACATGTATAACTGTGTAGGAGTGTCAGATCTTGGAATTACGGACAGTTGTTAACTTCCATGTGGATGCTGGGAATATAATTCAGGTCCTCCAGAAGAACAGTCAGTCAGTGCTCTTAACCGCTGAGCCATCTCATCAGCCCTGAGACGGAGTCTCTTAAACTGAATGATTTAGGTTGGCTGGCCATCAAGTTCTAGAGATCGACCTTTCTCACCCTGGTGGCACTCCGATTACAAACACATGCCAGTGCACCCAGCTTTCTTCATTACTATTGGTGATCTAAATTCAGGTCCTGAAGCTTGCAAAGAAAGCACTTCACTGACTGAGCATCTCCCATCTTTAATTTTTTTTAAAGATTTATTTATTATGTATACAGTATACAGAAGAGGGTGCCAGATGTCATTATAGATGGGTTGCTGGGAATTGAACTCAGGACCTCTGGAAGAACAGTCAGCGCTCTTAACCTCTGAGCCATCTCTCCAGCCCCCCCCATCCTTAATTTTTATTCGACGTCTTTGTGCATAAACTTATATTTAAGGAAAAGTACCCCTGACAAGACAGGCCTCATACTCGATATATGTAGCCAAGGATGACCTTGAACTTTGCATCTACTCTTCTCCACCTTGTGAATACTATTATTTCAGGCATATATACACAAGACAAGAAAAGCATGCTTTCATGCCTTTGATAAAGAAGCACTAGCTCCTTCTCATTTAGTTTGGAATAGTTTAGAGGTAGTAGATGTGTGTAGCAAGATGGCAGGGTAACATGTAAGTCTCATTATCAGTACTCAACTATAAAGACCCTATGTTTAGGGACTTTTTATTTATTATTATTACTATTTTTAGGGACTTAAATCATGTAAGTATATCTTGTTTGGCTCTTAGATTTACCATACTGTGTTTTTACAAGTTGAAGGTTTTGTAATCTTGCTTTGAACAAATCTTACCAGTGCCACTTTTCTATTTTTTGTGTCACTTTTGTAATTCCTGTTTTGAATTTTTTTATTGTTATATGTTCCGGTGATAGGTAGTCACTGATTACTGATGCTCTTGTAACTGTTTTGGAGGGCAGTGAATCATACTCATGTAAGGCAGTGAGTGCTTTAATTAGTAAATGTGTGAATCCTATCTGCTTTATTGACTGGACATTTCCTGTCTCTTTTCCCTCTTGTTAAGCTTCCTTAGTTCCCAAGATACCAGTTTTGAAATTAGGCCACCTATAGTGTTCAAGTAAAAGGAAAAATAGCACATTATCTCTAAGGCAGAGGCTTGATGTGCTTAGTGAGGAAGCCATTGGTGAAAGCCTGAGAGGTGCTAAAAGCTAAGCCTTATTACTAACTTTTTTTTTTTAAACTTTATTTATTATTTATTTATTTATTTGCCTTGGTGTTTGCCTGAAACTGGAACTACAGACAGTTGTTAGCTGCCATGTGGGTGCTGGGAATCGAACCCGGGTCCTCTGGAAGAGCAGACAGTGCTCTTAACCACTGAGCCATCACTCCAGCCCCTTATTACTAACTTTTATAGATAGCTAAGTTGTGAGTGCCAAGGAAAAGCTCTTTTTTATTTTAGACAGGGTGTCTAGCTCATACTGCTCTCAAGGCTTTCTATGCAGCTGATGATGACCTTGAGCTTCTGAACCTCTTGCCCCACCACTTCTCCAGTGTTTGTATTTCAGGTCTGTGCTACTTGACACTCATATGCTGAGGATGGAGCACAGAGTCTGATGCCTGCTAGGCGAACACCATAACAGCTGAGTTACATCACAGCTCTTGAACTGTTTTTGCTTTTTTAAGCTAAATTTAGGGGTGTGTTTGTGTGTGTGTGTGTGTGTAGTAGTTTTGGTCTGAAATCATGTAAATAACTTTTACGTGTGTTGGGAAGCCAAACTAGGTGAGACTTAGTTCAGTGTTGTAGTGGTAGAAATTGAACCTATATCTCCAAGTTATGTCTGTATAGGTATGTATGATGTGTTATAGCTGCTAATTTAAACTTCAGTTTATTTGTTTATTTTGGTTTTTGGGGCCAGTTTATTGGTGTAGCCCTGGCTGTCCTGGAACTTGCTCTGTAGATCAGGCTGGCATGGAACTCAGAGATCTGCCTGCCTCTTTCCAGAGTGCTGGGATTAAAGGTGTGCACCACCACTGCTTGTAAATTTTTGTACATAGAGAAAAAGGCTTTTTAGAGGAGTGATTGTCACACACACAGCATATTTTGTTAAGATAACAAACATTTTTTTCATCTTTCTGTAGGTTTTATGGGAACTAGAAACCTTACGCCTCATAAATCACTTTGAGAAGTCTATGAAGGCAGAAGTTGAAGATGATGAGTTATATATAGTAGACAACAATGGAGAGGAACAGCTATTTGACTGTAGTGGCCAAGATTTTGAAAATAGGCTTCGAGTTCCTCTTTTTGAAATACTGAAATACCCTTACTTGCTTCTACATGAACGTCTTAGTGAGTATCTTTTTTTTTTTGAGAAGAGAGTTTGTCATTCTGTAGACCAAACTGGCCTTGAACTCATAGATCCCAAGTGCTGGGATTAAAGATGTGCTCCACCACTGCCTATGGGCAATACAGACTTTTTAGACCAGCTCATTTATCCACAGGACTCTGCTGTTCATTATGGGTTTGTTAGTAGTAGTCCTAGCCTCTGTCCACTACATGCCAGGAGTTTTCTCCTCTATGTTGTTATTGTCCCAACCAAAAATATCTTTAGACATTGTTTGAATACTCCTTTTTAAGAGGAGGGACAAAACAACTTTGAAGATCAGTGGCCTCTAACCCAGTGGTTCTCAATTTTCCCGATTCTTTGACCTTGAATACAGTTTCTCATGTTGTGGTGACTCTCAACCATAAAACTTTTGTTGTAATTTCATAACTGTTATTTGCTACTGTTATGAATCCTAATGTAAATATACGATATACAGGATATTTGATATGTAGGAAAACCCTCCCAAGATTAAGAATCACTGCTCTAACCAGCTTCTGTATGTACTTGTAATGCCACTACTAGGAGGGCAGAAGCACGACTGTCCTCTTTGGTCACATAGAGACTTCCAGGCCAGCCTGGGTTGTATGAGACCTCAAAGCAAACAGAACCACACAAGTGGTCTATAGTACTTTTCATCAATTAGTTTGCATGGTACGTTGTGGTTCCGGTTTGGGTCTTATATTTGCATCTTTTACTATGAATCTCACTTCAGGATGGTCTTGAAATCAAAGTCCTAGTTTAGCCACCTGATGAGAAATGTTGGCCAACTTACCAGCTATAAAGAACACCTTAGGACACGTATCTTGCCCATATATTCTCAATAGTTACAAATGTGATTTTTTTTTTTTTTTTTATAGTGCTGTAATGAGGATTGAATCCAGGATTATGGGTACCTTAGGCATGCACTCTATATCCCTGACCTGCTTAGTATTGTCTATTTTGAGATAGCTTCTTCTTTTTTTTTTTGTTTTTTGTTTTTGTTTTTTTTTTTAACTTTATTTATTTAATTATTTGCCTTAGTGTTTGCCTGGAACTGGAACTACAGACAGTTGTTAGCTGCCATGTGGGTGCTGGGAATCGAACCTGGGTCCTCTGGAAGAGCAGACGGTGCTCTTAACCACTGAGCCATCTCTCCAGCCCCTTGTTTTTTGTTTTTTGAAGTAGTGTTTTTCTGTGTAGCACTGGCTGTCCTGGAACTCCCTCTGTAGACCAGGCTAGCTTTGAACTCACAGAGATTCACCTGGCTCTGTCTCCTGAGTGCTGGGCTTAAAGGTCACCACAAACTCCTGGTTTGAGACAGCTTAATAAGCTGTCTAGGCTGTCCTTAAATTCACTGTGTAACCTAGGCAGGCTTTGATTCACTTCAGCCTTCCCAGTAGTTGGAATTACAGTCTTATGCTATCAGGCCCATCTATACCTTTTTCCCCCCTCCATGTTATTTGAGACCATATAGTTATTTAAGCTATAAATATAAAACACACTTTATGCATTGTTAATTATCTTGTGATAATTTTTATTTCTCTTATTTTCTGTATCCTCTATAAAGTAATGTTTAATTATCTAAAGCTGTCTTTTTGAGACAGGGTCTCTCTTTTGTAGCCCTGGCTGTCCTGGTACTCAACATATAGACCATTCTGGCCTTGAATTCAGAGAGATTCACCTCCCTCTGGAGTAATGGAATTATAGGCCCATGCCACCAAGCTCTGCTTTTGATTAATTTCCAAGTAATTAGAGTTTAAACTAAAAGTCTTTAAAACATTTTCATTTAATATTTTTTACGAGTGTTCTGTCTGTGTGTATATATATATCCATGTACCACATATGTACAAGTACCCATTGTGAATTGCTGTTGTAGATGCTTGGAATCAGATCACTGGTCCTATGGAAGAGTAGTCAATGCTCTTAAACTGTAGTCCAAAGTTTCTGGCCTGGCCTAGCCCCGAGGTTGGGACTCACCCACAGCTGTTTGGTCCTAAATAAGTATACAAAGGCTTATATTAGTTACATGCTCTTTGGCCTATAGCTCAGGCATATTACTTGCTAACTCTTACTTGTTAACTCTTACTCTTAAACTAACCCATGATTAGCCAAGTGGCTTCGTACCTTTTTCTTTTTTTAAAAAAGTTGAAATGATACATTTTTTTTTAAAGATTTTATTTGATTATGTATAATATTGTGTCTACATGTATACTTTCAGGCCAGAAGAAGGTGCCAGATCTTATTATAGATGGTTGTGAGCCACCATGTGGTCGCTGGGAATTGAACTCAGGACCTTTGGAAGAGCAGCCAGTGCTCTTAACTGCTGAGCCATCTCTCCAGCCCCCAGTACCTTTTAGAGCAGCATTTTTGTCTTTTTTCCTGTGTCTCGCCCAGAGTTTTGGCCAATCAGTATTTTATTAACTGATAGAAGTGACAAAATATTTACAATGTACAAGAGCAAAATGCCACAGCATTAACATTTGTTAAGGAATAATATACTCAAATACCAAGGCTGGAGAGATGACCTAGCAATTAAATGCATTTGCTGTTCTTTCAGAGAACTTAGGTTCAGTTTCCAACACTCGTATGGCAGCTCCCAACTATAAGTAACTTCAGATCCAGGGGATCTGACCCCCATCCCCTCTGATCTCTGGGCACAAGGCAGGCATGTTGTACACAAACATGTATTCAGGTAAAATATTCATACACATGAAGTATTTTTTTATATAATTTTTAAAATTTTATATACATTGGTATTTTGCCTGCATGTATATCTTTTTGAGGGAGTTGCATCCCCTGGAACTGGAGTTACAGACGTGAGCTGTCATATGGGTGCTGGGAATTGAACCTGGTTCCTCTGAAAGAGCAGTCTCTTAATTGCTGAGACATCTCTCTAGCCCCACACATAGAGTATTTTTAAAAAATTTAAAATTTCATAAAAGTATGTGAACATGTATTATTTATACTTTTGTATATTACCAATATTGCAGGAGCTTCCTGAAATCTGACCCAGTCATAATTCCCCTCCATAGCTAACTATTATTACTAGGATACTAGTTTTTGAAGCTTGACAAATTAAAATTGACTTTTAAATCTAGTAGAGGAAGTTAGTTGATCCATAAATGAAATTGAAACAACTAGCCATTAGGAGAAGCTCTGTTTTTGTACTTACTCCAGTCCTGGTGGACCAAGTACCAAATACAAGGCACCAGGTATATAACCATGCTTCTGAGATAGTCTTTGGAAGTAATTACACAAAATAGATATGTGTTTTAGTAAATTTTATGTGCATTGGTGTTTTGTTTGCATTTATGTTTCTATATGAGGGTGTCAGATCCCCTGCAACTGGAGTTACAGTTGTGAGCTGCTATGTTGGTGCTGGGAATTAAATCTGGATCTTCTGAAAGAACTTCCAGTATTCTTAATCCCTGAACCATCTCTCCAGCCCCATGTTTTAGTAAATTTAAAATAAGAGGAATATTCATGCATGATCACAATGAACAGGAGTCTGTCAGTGACTCGGTAGGTATGTTTACCTAGCATATCTCAGGAACTGAGTTTGATTGGGGGAGGAGGACATTTCTACTAGTATACAAATAGTGTTCCAACAGTTAACACCACCAGCGTTTTTAATGCCTTGGTTTTGAGAAATGAGGAACTTTTATTTACAAGATAAGCAGGGAGCCAGTTTTTAGGGTCTCTTGAGTATGGTTCAATTTAAATCCTTTACTACTTTTTTCCCCCCCGCCCTTGTTTAGATGAATTGTGCGTGGAAGCACTCTGTCGAATGGAACAAGCCAACTGCTCCTTTCAGGTTTTTGACAAATATCCAGGAATCTATTTGTTTTTGGTCCATCCCAATGAAATGGTGAGTATGGGTAATAGGCAATGCTAGTATTGGCACTACTTTGTATTAAGTAGTTTTAATATGTAGTCTTAGTGTGTATAATAAATATTGTTTAAAAATTTTCACTTTTTTAAAATTACTACTCTTAAGTAGAATGTTACATGGTTGGGAGTGCTGTGAATTTGGGGAAAGGGAAACACTGGCTGATGGTGGTAGTTCAAAAGACCAGAAGGAAGTAGTTTGATTTTCTTTCAATGTTTCTTATAGTCAGGGTTTCTGGTGCTATGATAAAACACTGACAAAAGCAACTTTGGAAGGAAAGGGTTTATTTCATTACACACTGCTACATCAGTGTTTATCAAAGGAAATCAGGACTGGAACTCACTCAAGACAGGAACCTGGAGGCAGGAACTGAAACAAATACCATGGAGGAATGCTGCTGGCTTGCTCAGCTATTTTCTTGTACAACCTAGGACCATCTGCTCAGGGGAGACATCACCCACAGTGGACTGGGTTCTCCCATGTCAGTCATTAAGGTAGTATCTGTAGATTTACCCATAGGCAAGCCTTAAGGAGGCAATTTTTAAAATTAAGATTCTCTCAAGGGTTGGGGTGGGGCTGGAGAGATGGTTCAGCAGTTAAGAACATTAACTGTTCTTCCAGAGGACCTGAGTTCAATTCCCAGCATCCAAATGGCAGCTAAAAACTGTAATTCCAAGATCTGACACCCTTCCACAGTTATACATGCAGGCAAAACACCAATTCACATAAAATATATTTTTTTTAAAAAAAATTCTCTTTCCAGATATATCTTATTTGTGTCAAGTTGACAAAATTAACCAGCAATAGTGTTAAACTAATAAAAGATTCTTGCATTTCACACTTAGTTACATGGAAATATCATTTAAAATAGTTAATTTTGCTAATATAAGATACTGAAGGGAGAGGAATTAAAGGGAATAGGCAGGAACAAGAATAGTGTCTAGGTGTTAGAGATGAAGAAAAATATAAAATTCAGAGAGTAAACAAGAACAGATGCAGAGATTACCCCTAAGCATGGAAGTGGTGGGACATAGCCTACCATGAAGTGAGGCAGCCTATACACACACACACACACACACACACACACACACACACAGTTCTATGAACACTAGCAGTTAGAATAGCACTCTTTTAAAGCAATTGCTGAGAAAGGCTGTTATGCCAAAATATGGCAAGAAAAGATGTTTTGTTTTTAAACCTCCAGCAAAGAAAGAACATACTGCTGGTTGTAATGATGCATACCTCTAATTTCAACACTTAGGAGGCAGAGGCAGATGGATCTCTGTGAAGTTCAAGGCCATCCTGGTCTACAGAATGAGTTTTAGGACAGCCAGGGCTACACAGAGAAACCTTGTCTTGAAAACAAAAAACAAAAGAGCATAGTAATAGGCTTTCAGTCAAAATGATTGGTGAATTTGTTCCCTCTGTTTCAAACAAATGATAGGAAAGTCCTCAAAAAGGAATGAGGTAGTCAGACTAGGTGTTTCTGTGGACTAGCAATGGAAGAGAAGCACAGAGTAATAAGTGATAGATAGTAATAAGTGTAGCTCACAAGGAACTGCTTATGTAGGGTAGTAAAAATTAGAAATAATCTCTGTAACAGCCAGAACCCCTGTGAAAGTTGACACCAGGTGGCCCATGCCTTTAATTTCAGCACTCAGGAGATAGAAGCAGGCAGATCTCTGAATTTGAGGCCAGCTTGGTCTACAGAGCGAGTTCCAGAAAAGTCCTGTCTTGAACCCTTCCCCCTCAAAAAAATATTGGCTTATGGAAGTCTAAGTAGATTGCTTCTAATAGACATGTTGATGAAATGGATGAAGAAAGAATTACCAAATACTTAATATCTATATTAACACAAGATGCATTCTAGTGTTTAGATGAAGGATTGTTTCATAAATGATTTAATTTGTTCGAATCAGGATCGAAGAAGATACATCCATTGTAATAATCTTTTGATGTCTTCTGGAATCTGTTTTATATCTTTGCGTAGTGTAGATAATTATTCATTGAATTAATGAACATAAAATGTTATAATACAATTTTCTAGGTTCGGCGATGGGCTATTCTGACTGCAAGAAACCTGGGGAAAGTGGACAGAGATGACTATTACGACTTACAGGAAGTTTTAACTTGCCTTTTTAAAGTCATTGAGTTGGGGCTTTTAGAAAGTCCAGACATTTACACATCTTCTGTGCTTGAAAAAGGCAAACTGGTCCTTCTGCCTACACACATGTATGACACCACCAACTATAAAAACTACTGGCTAGGTGAGTATTGTTTCTACATGGACAGGTCTTTTCTAGGGTTCTGAGCAAGAGCAATCTTTAAGCAATTTCCTAATTATAAGATTTCATGGTTTTCAGTACTTGTTCCCTTGCTAAATTAGCTTAATTTTTTAATTTTATTGAACATCATTTATTCTAGATGCCTTCACACAGGTACATTTTCAAACCCTGGCAAGTGAATCTTTCTTTTCTTTTTAAAGTAGAAGTGTCAGTGTGATGGTGATTGTTACCTCTTTTTTATGATGTAAATATTTTCAGATGGTGAGAGAAATTGGCATTGTTTGTAAGTCACTATTTCATTCATTAAAGTTGTATGTCCTAACTGGTAGTGGTCTTTTTAGTGATCTATGAAATGTACACAGCACATGTGAATGTTTGTGTCATGTTAGGTTTTGTGAAGTATAAGTCATATGGTAGTCTTATTAGAAATCACCTTCTACCATGGCTAGCATCACTTACCTATTTTACACTAGAAGAAGTGTTAAGTTCTGTTGTTGGGAAGTAGCTCATGAAGTACAGCAAATGAGAACTGGATTCTATTCTGTTTTGATTTTCTGCCAGTTTAGAAAACATTTAGCATACTGTTACTTCAGCAGTTCAGTAAACTGGAATAATCTTACAGGTATTTGCATGTTGCTGACTATTCTTGAGGAACAAGCCATGGATTCACTGTTGCTGGGCTCAGATAAACAAAATGATTTTATGCAATCAATCCTTCACACCATGGAGAAGCAATCAGATGGTAACATAATTTAGTTGCTAAATGCTGTTGAATACTATGATGGTATACCATTACAAATGTTGGTAGCTGCCTGGTGGTAATGGTACAAACCTTTTAATTTCAGTACTCAGAAGGGATGCAGAGGCAGGTTGATCTTTGTGAGTTTGAGGCCAGCCTGGTCTACAGAGTTTCAAGAACAGCCAGGGCTACACAGAGCAACCCTGTCTTGAGGGTGGAGTCGGGGAAGTTGGTATCACTGTAAGCACCTAATCACTTATGAGTAATAGAGTAAGCTTATAGCATGGCCTCCACAGAGTACTCTCAAACAGCTGGTAATATTAACATACAATCTAGTAAGGATGGTTAGGTATTTGATAGTCAGTGCTGATGGGGAGGGCGTTCTCATATTTGCAAAAAACCATTGGTTTTTTTTTTTTTTTTTTTTTTTTTTGCTACAAATAGTGATTATGGGCATATGAAAAATAAAGCTGAAAACAGCAAAATCTTAAGTTTTTGGCTAAGAACTGTAATGTTGAAGAATCACTGAAGGTCTTTAGCCAGGACCAGTATCTTCTGTGTATCTGAGAAAGGGAAAAGGTGTAAACAGACATTTAATGAATAGCAGCAGGAAGTTGTCCTACATGTCCATGAAAAGTGGACAATAAAGATAAGAGATAGAATATGTGTGAAGAGTACTTTCTGTTGACTGAGAGTTTTAATCCTTAGCATGGTTATTATATATCGTATGCAAAATTAAGGATCTTGCTAAAGCAGAATTTCTTAGTTCCTGGGCTTAGATCCATAAATAGCATTTCTCATTCTTTTGCTCTTTCAAACAGTATTTAGAGTGAGGGAGGGAGAGAATGTCAGAGAATAATCTCAAAATCTGTTAATGTGTGGAATCTGGGAATCAAAATCGGGTCCCCATGCTTAGTAGCAAATGCCTTTACTCCTGATTCATCATACTCTCTTTTTTTCTCCCCTGTTAGTAACCATTTAGGGTTGGGGGCATAAGCTTGTGAGAAGGCTTAGGTTGATTACAAAAGATTGTTTTAGACATGGCAAAATGGTGATGAGGTTGTGTAGTATAATGTTTTCGGCCCAGTCTTGCTCTGATGTCTAATCCCACAGTCTTTCTGCCACTTAGCCCCAAATAATTATACTAATGCTCGGCCTATGGCTCAGGCATATTGTTAGTTAGCTTTTGTATCTTATTTTTATTTGTCTTGCCACATGGCCTGTGGCTTATTTGTGTTTTTTTTTTTTTAATATGTCAATTTTTGGGCAGCTGGATTGCATCTCTGTCACATTCTGCCCTTCTTTCCCCTTTATGCTCTTATTTCCTGCCTACTTCTAAGATCTTGCCATAGACCAAAGCAATGATAATTCACAGTGTACAGAAAGACATCCCATATCACTTCCCCTTTTCTGTCTAAACAAGAAGGAAGGTTTCAATTTTAATATAGTGAAATTATATATAATAAAATAGTTAAGAATTATAGTTAAAATATTTAGTTTATTTGTATTTAATAAAATTAAGGAAAATATTTTATTTCTGTGAGTTTAAAGTTTTATATTTATTTTTATTATAATTAAAGAAAATTATTATTTAATCTTTATATCAAAGACATAGTTACATTTACTTTGACTTTTTATTGCTCATCAGCTTGTTTTCCATTAATAATTAATTTTTGCCAAGAGATTATAATTTTAGAACATTTTGAAAATAGGCAAGCTGGACATGGTGGCACTTGCCTTTAATCTCAGCACTTGTGAGGCAGAAGCAGGTGGATTTTTATGAGTTGCAGGTCAACCTGGTCTACAGAGGAAGTTCCAGAACAGCCAGGATTACACAGAGAAGCCTTGTCTCAAGAAACTAAAAAAAGAAAGGAATTGACAGACATCTCTTTAATTGCTGTTTTGGTTTTAGTTTTCAGTGACCAAGAATATTTAATTCTCAGTATAGTTTAGAAATTTTTTTGTTTTGTTTTGTAATTTAGAAATTGCTGTATTTTATTTTAGATGACAGCATGGATCCTTTTTGGCCAGCATTACACTGTTTTATGGTGATTCTGGATCGCCTTGGATCTAAGGTGTGGGGTCAACTTATTGATCCTATTGAAGCATTTCAGACCATCATTAACAATGTGAGCTACAACAGAGAGATCCAGAATATACGGAATAGCTTCATAAGGTTAGTTAAATGTCAGAATTTTAAAATACCACATTATAACTGATTGACCAAGGAGACTTCTATTTCTCCTTCAACCTCTTCATTTTAGTAATTTTTATTTATTTTTAATGTTTAAGGACCAAGTTAGAACCGGAGCCACATTTTGATGATATGGTGACATGCAGCCAGATTGTCTATAACTATAACCCTGAAAAGACCAAAAAGGTATATAACATTTTAAAAGTTGGAGCGATGACAGTGTTTTGTTTAGTGACTGAGTGCTGACCCTCCTCTGTGTGCTAATGTGAATCCAGTATTCCATAATCAAGAGTGATGCATTTCACATGGGGAATATGAACTACTTTGGTAAAAGTAGTAGTAATTAAGCCAACTGATGGGAAGATTGAAGTATGTGAAAATGTGTATTTGCATTTTCTTGAAACAATTTAATTCAATTTTTATATATAGCAGAGTATGTAGAAGAGTAAATCTGTACAGTGTATTTCTAAAGTTTGTGTGTTGATACTTACCATGATACTTGTTTGTCTGAATGTTGATCATGTTTTTCATTTTAGGATTCAGGGTGGAGATCAGCTATTTGTCCAGATTATTGTCCTAACATGTATGAAGAAATGGAGTCATTAGCCAACGTACTTCAGTCAGATATTGGTCAAGATATGAGGGTTCACAACAGTACCTTTCTGTGGTTCATACCTTTTGTTCAGTCACTCATGGATCTAAAGGATTTGGGTGTAGCTTACATTGTAGAAGTTATTCATCATCTATACTCTGAAGTCAAAGATGTCCTCAACCAGACAGATGCTGTGTGTGACAAAGTCACTGAATTTTTTATTCTGATTTTAGTATCTGTGATTGAACTGCATAGAAATAAAAAATGTTTGCATCTGCTGTGGGTGAGTTCTCAGCAGTGGGTAGATGCTGTTGTGAAGTGTGCCAAACTTCCTACTACTGCATTTTCACGGAGTTCTGAGAAGTCACCTGGAAGTATACCCAAGGGACCATCAATAATCTCCTCATTGGCATTGCATTCGATGCCTTCTAACTCTAACTCTGTTCAGCTTGCTTGTGTGCAGTTGATTAGGGGTCTCCTTAAAGAAGGTTATCAGCTTGGACAGCAAACACTTTGTAAGCGGTTCTGGGATAAGCTTAACTTATTTCTTCGAGGAAATTTATCTCTGGGTTGGCAGCTAACTGCTCAAGAAACCCATGAGTTACAAATGTGTTTGAAACAAATAATTAGAAACGTAAAATTCAAATTGCCCCAATATAGCACTTTTGGGGATCCAACTTCTACATGTAAAACTCTTCCATCTTTTAAAGAAGAAAGTGAAAGAATAGACAGGAAGCCTAAAAAAGACATTTATTGCTTAGAACATTGCAGCCCAACATCTTCTAAAGAACCATTGAAAGCTGACAGCAATCAAATATTAATTAAAGCAAATAATACAGAGGAGGGTATCAAGCAGCATTACATTGATTTGAAAGAAGAAGAGTCTCTTCCAGCTGAATTGTGCTTAAAGCAGAAGAGTGAGGCTTTTTTTTCTGGAAGCACACAAGGGCAAGTTAAAAAAAGCACAGAAAGGTCTGTAAAAGAAAATTTATCTACACAACAGAATAATACTTTAAGAAATGGCTCAGAATGGGGATGTGACAGAGGAGTAATAATATCAACATGTTCATTGACTGATTCTAGCACTGATTCTTTGGAAAAAGTATCTGTATCAAATGAAAATGTCCCATTAAAGGATGACACTGTTGGTAAAAACTCAAAACCAAAGTCTAAAGCACAGAAAGATGAAATTTGTGCAAAGCTATCACACGTCATAAAGAAGCAACACAGGAAAAATACTTTGATCAATAACACTGTCAGTCTAGAGGAAAATAAAGCTGTGCCTGACCTTGAGAACTGCTCTTCAGGAAAAGATAGAGGATTTCTAAAGGAAGAAGCTGTCACACATGATGTATTTTTAGACCCTATTCTGGATGATGAGCATGGAGAACAAAATTTTCAAGACCGTTCATTGTTAAAGAAACAGTTAAGAAATGAGTTATATAATTCTGATGAAAGCAAGTGTCAAATTCAGGAACACCATGCTACTGATGATTTGTTATCATTTACGGAAGTTACCAATACATTGGTGAAGAAAACTACATGTGAGGATCCTGTAGTTGAATCAAGAGATAAGGAAATGAGAAAGAATACAGTGCTGACTTCTAACTTGGTAAAAGGACAGGTGCTTCATGACAGCAAGTCTTTGGTAACAGGTTCTCAAGTAGACATCTGTAATATAGCTCAAACCACTGTTATTCAGTTTCCATCAGGTTCAAGTAAAAGTCCATCCCAGTTACAAAGAAAAGATGATAGATGTTTGACAGCCAACCAAAACAGTGCTGACACCAGCCATGGGCAAATTATTGTTATTTCGGATTCTGATGAAGATGATAATGAAAGAAGTCATGATATTGAGAAACCAATCAAACAAGGCGAAGCATGCATGGAGAAAGAATGTCCAGAGCAGCTTGGTTTGGTAGTTAATACCAGTGTGGAAAAGAAGCTTATAAAGGAAGAAGAAACAAAGTACCCTTTAGAATTTGAGGACTCTGAATCTCAGGTTTTTGAGTTTGAAAGTTCATCTGAAGTGTTTTCAGTTTGGCAAGATCATAAAGTAGACAGCAAGAACTGTCTTCAAGAGGAAGGAAAAAGCTGTGTAACTCATGCAGCTGATAGTACAAACAGTAATTTGGGTTGTGCAGACTCTGTGTCTGAAGAGGTTGTTAGAAATGAAGCAGAAGATGTTGAAGAGCATGCAGAACCACACAGTAGTGTTCCTGCTGAGGAATTTTGTAAAACTGGAGGGAAAAAACATAAGAAAAAACGATGTGACAGAGTTACAGCTGAAGATCCTCAGAATTCTTCATCTTACATCAGAACTGAGCAATTGGTTGATGATGGAGATGTTTCTGGAAGTGATTTAAAAAGTACAGACATGGGGTCATTAGATCCCAGTTTAAGTATTGAGAGAGATTCTACAGTTTCACTGATGAAGTCCCCAAAGCCTCGTACTCATTCAAAACCTGTTAGGAAAGTTCCAACTTCTAAGGCTCTTAAGAAAACGCATTCAGATACCAAAAAAGGACAGAGTAAGAGTTCATGTTATATCAGTTGTAGAACATCTCCTGCTATTGTGCCACCAAAGAAATTTCGCCAGTGTCCAGAGCCAGCTTCAACGGTTGAAAAACTTGGTCTGAAAAAAGCTCCTCGGAAGGCATTTGATTTGTCCCAGAGGTCTCTGGAGTGTATAGTACAATTACGTGACCATGGTAAGACTGTTGGAGTAGTTGAAGCCCCCAAAAAGACTAAATTAATTTCTCCTCAGACTCTTTCCATCAAAAATAATAAGAAGCTTCTAACAAGTCAGGATCTTCAGTTTCAAAGGCTCATGAGATCCAGATCACATCAAAAACGAGACTTTGATCACAAAAATACCTATGCTTTGAGAACAGTGCCATGCACAGTACAGGGTTCTGAGGTACCAGACTCTGATGGGTCAGGTAACCATAGAGGAAGTGAGAAACCTCCTAACAGTAATGAAAAGCAATTAACAAAATGGATGCCTTTCAAACCAGAAGTGGCAAAAGCCATTTCCAATCCTCAGGTGACTGATATAGCTTCTCTTGTGAAGCAATGTGAGTCTAGAGTGTTAAGTGGAGGAGTACCCACAGATGTGATGTTCTCTACTGCAGAGGACCCTGTGGTTGGAAGTACTCTCACAGCGCAAGTGGGTGAGGTGGCGGCTGTGAAGGCTGCAGAGCCAGAATCCAGTATCGATACAGATGATGATGACAATTTATTCCTAACACAGCATGATCCTCAAGATATGGAACTGTGCTCACAGATGGAAAATAGTAAACTTATTGTAGTGGCTCATGAAGATACAGTTCAGAGAGAGGATTCTGTAAGCCAGCCTCTTTTGGAGTCTTTGAGTGTCACAAAGTGTAAGGACAAAGACTGCGTTGAAACCACAAAAAACGAGGGTGAATACTGCCCAAGACACTCTGAAGCTAAAGTTGCAGATGATGATGTCTTTCGTAAACCTAGCTTACCTATTTCTGTAACCAGGCCCTTGAGACCTACTACTACCAAGATATTTAGCTCAAGCAGTGCTTCACGAACTGCCAATTTTTCTAAGTCTTTGGAAAGTACCATACTTCAGTCACTAAAAAATAAGTTGAGTAGAGCACAGCCTAACTTGAAGGTGACACTACCCTCTTCCCTGGTGTCTCAGAAGCCATTGGCTGAGGTGAAAAGTTTATGCAATATTTTTACTTTTCAGACTCCAAGTAGTTCCAACAAACACAAGCTCACACTTAGTGAAAACAAGCCTGTGTCAACTTCCTCTCCAATGAACATTTTGCCATCACAGTCTATCTTTGATACCTTCATTAAAGAGGTCTTAAAATGGAAATACCAAATGTTTTTGAACTTTGATAAATGTGGTGCTCCAACAAGTCTCTGTCAGTCTATCTCAAGACCTGTGCCCGTCCGGTTTCAAGATTGTGCAGAGTATTTTAATGTTTTTCTCCCTTTGATTATATTGAATGCTTTTGAAACAGTAAGTATGCTTTAATTCTATGCCCCTTCTGTAGATAAAGATTAGAGAAATGCTCATGAGCATATAGTCCCATTAGCTTCTATTTGAATATGTACTTATTTCAGTGAGAAGGTATTGATTGGAGGGCTTTGAGTTGGTCAATATTTAGACCAGGGAGTAATGATGCACACTAGTTTATTTCTTATGCAAAATCCTTGGTCATTGGATAGAGAGTAAATGGTAGAAAGACTTAACAGATCCAGCAGACCATTTACATAGGTTGGTTATAGCAACTTGGGGAGAGAATGATGGTGGTTTTGTTTGGGTAGTAACTGGAGATGCAAAGGCTATAGATATACTTTAGAATATATGACTTACTAGTGGAAATTGAAAAAATGACTGATTTGAGCCTTAACCTGGTTTGGTTGGAATGTTTACTCTTCCAGGAGTGGGGATGATCCTATTAGTACACCTCTTCCCCTTATTCCTGGGCTGGAGCAGAACATGGCAGGAAAGCCCCTGCTGCAAGTTTCTAGATAAAAGTGATGGTTAGTGTGAAGGTGGGGTTGTCACTTCTCTGAGGAGTGACTGCTTGGTTAACTTTGTGCAAAAGTAGGTAAGCACCAGGAGTCATTGATGACTAGTTAAATAAAAGGAATTCAAGGCCAGTTGCAGATTTAGCTACTGAAGCCATAATGTTGCTATAAAATAAAACTCTTCTCAAGTTCCCAAAGGTCATTTGTTTTTTTTTTTTTTTTAAAAAAAAGTGTAAACTAACAAGTTGCTTTTGTAAATTTGGGTTAGGATCACCAGGTATTTCAGATACTTAATTCTGAGATACTTGATTTGAGGCTTTGGAAGACTGTTAGGTGTGATGTATAGAAACTGACAGGAATCTCAGAGATTGAGAAAAATGTAGGTCAAATGGTGTCACTGTGAAGTAGGTCCTACCAGCAAGATCTTGCCATTGCTGATGCTTCTGTAGTGAACAGTATCAGGGACACAGATGACTCTTAAACACAAAAAGCTGTCTATTTCAACTGAGGAATAGTATTTTTAGCCTTTAGAAGTTTAGTTAACAAATATAACCAAATGTGGCTAATGGCTGCTGAATTGAATGAGTCACAATTTTAAACAATTTCATTAAGCCACACAAACTGATTTTTATTTAGCCTTCTACTTAGGATTCTGTTCTGCTTTCCCTGTAGCTCAGATTGGGACATTTTGCTGTATGTGGTGGCTTTTAGCATGCTTTTTATTTCTTAGTTTGCTTTTTTTTGTTTTGTTTTGTGTAGGTGGCACAGGAATGGCTCAACTCTCCAAATAAAGAGAATTTCTATTGTTTGCATTTACGGAAATTTCCAGCCAACTATAAAAAATACTGGGAATTTATCAGTAAGTATATATGCACCTTGGAATATATGATGTGATCATTGGAAATTTCTACTTGAGAAGAGATACCAGGGACTGGTAGCCCAGGGGGACTAGCATTTACAGCCCCCAGCAGACAGGCTGGCAGCAGCTAGTGATCAGATAAAATAGAGCCATGTAAATTCATCTCAATTTAGCTCTGTTATGATGAGCCATTAACATTAAGACAGAAAACATCATTTGAGATGAAATGCTCAGAAGTTCAGTTAAACAGCCATTTTAGTGCATATGTACATGATAATAAAATAGAAACAGCTAAAAAGTGAACATTTCACATACACACGACTTTTGATTTGGTTTTATTTTGAGACATGGTCTTGTATCTCTCTGGCTGGTCTGGAACTCAGTAGTCAACCAGACTGGCCTCAAATTCACAATGATTTGCTTGCCTCTGTCTCCTGAGTGCTGAGATTTAAGGTGCATGACACTACATGCTGCACATCTGACTTTTGTACCATTTTTCAGGAAAGAGAACAATAAAGTAAAATAATAAAGAAATAGAAATAAAGTGACTTTCCTCTACGCTGAATGTACAAATATAATTCACTGAGATCCTAGTATAGTAGAACTAGCTTAGTAGTTCTTGAACTCTTATGTGTTGTGAGTAGAGGAAAATAGGAATATATTGACATTATTAAAATATGGAAGGAGGATTAATAAAGTGTCATAAGGTGATAAACCCTGATATTTAATTTGGAAGAACTTACTGTTTTCATACAACTTACAGTAGAGTCCTGTATGCCAGCAGAGGGCTTCAGATCCCACTACATATGGTTGTAAGTCACTATGTGGGTGCTGGGAATTGAACTCGGGTCCTCTGGAAGAGCAGTCAAGTGCTCTTAACTACTGAGCCATCTTTCGGGCATATTTTTAGTTTTTGTTTTGTAGTCTGGGATTAGAACTCAGAGCATTTGCATTCTTTCACTGAGCTATACTTCTAACATACATTTGAAGAAATTTCTTGTTCACAATAGTTTTTACAACCTCAAATATGGCTAGGTTTATTTCAGTATCCCATCCCCCCCATGCTTATAGACCAAGCTGGCTTCAAATTCAGAGATCTGCCTGCCTCTGCCTCCCAAGTGCTGAGAGTAAAGTCTTGTACCACAACCACTTGGCCCTAATTTTTAATTACTTTTTGTTGTTGTTTTATTTTGTTTTTCTAGACAGGGTTTCTCTGTATAGCCCCTGACTGTCCTAGAACTCAATAGATGAGTTAGCAAAAAACTTGAGGTCTGTCTGTCTGCCTGGAGTTAAAGGCATGCCCCACCGACACACAGCTGAGTACTCACGGAGCCCTGTTGATACTACTATTGTGCCTGGATATGGTGTCATCCACTGGGGTCTGTGGAATCCTATCACTGTCCATCCTTAAGAAAAGTGACTTTTTCTCCCTTAGCAGCTATCAACTGCCAGTAATTCCTTAGCTAGTGGTGGGACCTTTGGAGTCCCTCTGCTTTCAGTGCTGGAGTTTTGAATTGGCTTGATCCTTGTTCAGGTCATATGTAAGCAACCACAGCTGCTACTGTTATGATTTGTAATCAGTATTTTAAATTTTTATTGGCTTAGATCATCCTTTTAATAGTTATATAGAATCCATCAGGACTTTACTTTGGAACCTAGTACAAAGGTTTAATTTCTTATAAGTTGATTTAGAAATCTTACTGCATAAATGCTGATTTTTGTTTTATAGTTTACCTGGAGGAATCTGAACTAGCTCAACAGCTTCATCCAAAGGAAAATGATCTTGTGTTTTTGGTTCCTGAGAGACTTAATAGAGAGAAGAAAGATATGGACAGGAATGGCATGCAAGATCGAAATGGGTATTACTGTGGTTATGTTCATAAATTTCGCCGCACTTCCGTCAGTAAGTAAATGTGTCAGCAAGTTGATTTTTTTCTGTACATTGTGCTTCCTTAACCCTGTACTTTGTTTTGTTATATGCCCAGTTGATCACTTGCCATTTAGAATTCTATATTTCCACTTAAGATCCTGCATTTACTTCTTAGCATATAAAAGCTTTGTTTTTAAGTATGTGTATATAGGTATGTGCACATGAGTGCAGGTGACTGCTGAGGCCAGACATGCTGGATCTCCTTGGAGATGGAGTTACAGGCAGTTATGAGCTGTCCAGCCTGAGTGCTGAGAAACCCAGCTGAAGTTCTCTGGAAAAGCAGTACATGCTCTTAACCACTGAGCCATCTCTATAGCCTCAAACTTTGTATTAATGTCCTCTTCTAATACATTCTTCCCTCTTACCATTTTTGCATATTACTTTCAAGTCATCTGTTTAATAAGTCACATTCCAATGTTAGTTTTGTGATTAATTACTAATTAGAAGAACAATTTATTACCAAACAGCTTAAGCTTGGAAATTTACTGTTCATTGCATTGTAGGCATTTCTTCTCTATATTTAAATTTAAGAATATCTGCCAAGCAATGTGTCTTATTTTTTCTTCATATTTGTAGTGCTTACCAAAGGTGGTCAGAATTATTTCTTGTTACTAAGGGGATCCATGGTTCAGAAGTATTATGTAGCCAAGATTGTTTCCTAACACTAATTTGCAATTCAGAAGAATTGAAGCCTTTTTTTTTTTTTTTTTTTTTTAAGTAGGCCTCTCTATGTTCTTCTAGCTGTTTTTGACCTCTTGGGTTCAAGTAATTCTCCTCCTTTAGCCTCATAAGAAGCTGTTGCTGTAGGTTATATCATCATGCATGGTTCAAAACCTAGTTGTGGTTTACTGTGAAATTTCACATTTTTTATGTCAGTTTGCCTTTTGATAGTTGAAACATTAGTATTCTTCCATGAAGAAAAGATAATAAGATAATTTTCTAATTCTTCAACCTTACTGCATCATGTTTTCAAAGTAGCATTGATCCTCCCGAAACTGTTCCACCATGCTTCAGTCTGATAAGCCAAGTTTAGCTTGATTTTTTTGTTTGTTTGTTTGTTTTTTTGAGACAGAGTTTCTCTGTGTACCCCTGCTGTTACTGGATCTGTAGATCTGGCTGGCCTTGAATTCACCTGCTTTTGTCTCTGGGATTATAGGTGTGTGCTACCATCTCTTGTTTTAGCTTTATTCGTTGTATACAGGATGTGTAGAAGGGATATGTGACTTAATTTTGGTTCTTGAAAATGGTTAACATTTAACAAATTTATAATTATCAAATTTACAATTATTTCTTTTTTTGAAATCCTTTTAGTTCAAAACTTTTGAACCTTTGTGTTTGGAAAGCTATAATTTAAACCTTTGTGTTCAATTCTGGTCCTTTGTGTCTTTCACAACCATATCAAATTAGTTGCAGATTTGACTGTTTATGTTCGTTGAATTCTACTTCTAGGCATCACGCCTGTCACTTTTACTATAGTACTTTTTTTCTTTTTGTTTTGCTTTGAGACTGTTGAAGAATTTAAGTGGATCTGCCTGCCTCTTGTCTCCCAAGTGCTGAGATCAAAGTTGTGTGCCACCACACCCAGTATCTAGTACTTTATTCTTGGTGTATAGTAGGGAGTGAGTGTTTTTTGCTGTTGTTTTTAGTTTTTTAGTTTTAGTTTAGCCTTTCTGTGTAGCCTTGGTTATCCTAGAACTCTCTTTTGTAGACCAGGCTAGCCTCAAACTCAGTGGTCCTCATGCCTCTGTCTCCCTAGGGCTGAGACTAAAGGTATACACTAGCACACCCAGCTCGGAAGTGATTGTTTTTAATGTATAAGACCGAGCCTGTTCCCTAAACTGAGATACCATATGGCTTTCTACCTAACTAAATAACATTCTCAATTATTGCTGTGTTACACAGAATTCTACAGAAGTATACCTCATTTTACTCTCTGGATCTTGTAATACATGTCTCTATTTTTCCTTCTAGCTGTACTAGCTTTGACTCACAATATCTGAAATACTTCCAGCACACTTTTTACCTCCTAGTCTCTGTGCTTGGTGACTCTTTGCTTGGTGCTCTCTTCTTCAAAAGGACAAAGCTTTCTTCATTATTTCACATCTCTGCTGGGTATCAACTTGTCAGGAAGACACCAACTTGTTCACCTCTGTGACCTCCATCTCTTCCTCATTGTCTCTGCTTCTTCCCAAACACTCAACTTCTGTCTGACATATTTATTTGACATTTTTCTCTGGAGGACAAGAATATTATTTGTTTGTTTTTTAACAGTGAAAACTACAGGTTCATCCCATTTACAGCAATCCCACAAAGTTCTCTACCAGCCATTCAAGTGTAAAACTCCCTCCACAAAATGCAAGACCAATCACTGAACTATGAGAATAATTTTACATTTAGTAAATATAAGTGACTTATTAAGTTTGTCATGTAAAATACAAGTTCTAAATGTTTGTGACTAACCTTTTTAGTTGGATAACATTACACTGATTACATTGCTTTTCTCCTCTTTGATTGTAGTGCGCAGTGGAAAAGCTGAGTGTTCCTTATGCATTCAGACACAAGATAACTTGCCAGCCAGCCTTAGTGAATATACGAAATGTATTGTAATGAGTTCTCTGGTGACTACACAGAGAAAGTTGAAAGCTATGTCTCTGTTGAGCAGTCGGAACCAGTTGGCCAGAGCTGTTCTAAATCCAAACCCCATGGACTTCTGTACCAAAGACCTATTGACTACAACATCTGAAAGAATTGTGAGTGCAAATTTGAATGAAGAATGAAGCCAGGGAAGTGAGAGGACTTTTTATCAGAATGTTTTAGCTGCTAAGTGATCCTGTATGGTTGTATGCAGTGCTGTTTAGTTTCCTTCAGTTTTGCAAGGTGTACAAGTAGGTTAGCTTAAGTAAGGGTACATGTAAGACAGTAAAAACGTAAAGACCATCATTTTGCTGGCTGTGGTGGAGTTACCAGCACTTGAAGGACAAGAGGCGGGTGGATCTTTGAGTTGGAGGCCAGCCTATTCTACAGAATGAGTTTCAGGACAGCCAGGGCTACACAGAGAAGCCATATCTCAAAAAAAAAAAAAAAAAAAACCCAAACCAAAACAAAAAACCATTCAGCTGTTCTTCAGCATCTGCTTTAGTGTTTTCTAAGTGTTTACCTTTCAGGAGTTGGTCACAGGTTTTGTGGCATGAATTTTGCATTTGAGTAGTTGGTGGAGAACTATGGGATTGTTATAAATGAAGGAATGAACCTGTAGTTTTCACATAACAATTGTACATGTAGTTTAGAAAATTAGCTAAGAAATGTAAAGAGAAACCAGTATTTCTACACCCTCATTGTGTACTTAGGCTTTCATGTTCATTATTCAATCATTTTGCACCTTGAAGGAGTCTTAGTTTAATGAGTCAGAGATTAGGCGTATGGCTATCCAAATTGAAAGTAAACTGTTTTCCACTGTGTGACACTGTATTAGGAAAAAAATTTGAGTCCTTCACTGTCTAAGCAGAGAACTAACTAAATGGAAAAAAAAATCAAGACTCATTAAAGAAAAGCCTATTTAAGAAAATGTATATAAGAAGCATAATTAAAACCACAATTATAAGTGGGCTGAAGCCTGTAGATGCTAATTAGTAAATTAGGTTTCTTTAGTTGTGAATGTGGTTCTGAGGTCAGACACTTGATTTATTTGAAATAGACTGTAAGAAAGTTGAACAAATGCTGTTCATTGCTTCTCCTATGTGTTATCACAGAAAGAACTCATTACATATGTCTTCTCTATAGATTACCTACTTAAAAGACTTCAATGAAGACCAGAAGAAAGCCATAGAAACTGCATATGCCATGGTGAAACTCAACTCACCATCTGTTGCCAAAATCTGTTTGATTCATGGGCCACCTGGAACAGGAAAATCAAAAACCATTGTTGGTCTCTTATACCGTTTATTGACAGAGGTAAGTACGATATTGTTAGCTTGAACTTGACTTGACCTGAATTAAGAAGCATTTGAGTATTAAAGTTCCTTTTCCCTTTTACTTGTGTATTGTAAAAGATTTATTTTTATTACCATTGATTTTAATTTTATGTATATGGGTGTTATGACCACATAATGTATGTCTATATATAGCATGCATGCTGTGCCTACAGAGACCAGAAGAAGAATCAACTTCTCCTGGATCTGGAGCTGTTGTCAGTTGTAGGCCATGATGTGGGTGCTGGGAATCGAACCTGAAACCTCTGGAAGAGCAAACAGTGCTCTTTACTGCTGATCGATCTCTCCAGCTTCTTGAGTGTATTCTCGAGCTAAATGTTGGTCAGATTGAATATTAAGTAATGGTGAAATAAAAGTAAGGCATAGAGCATCCAAACAGTTGTAATAAACTTTATGCCAGAGAAGCCTTTGTTTTGTTTTTTTGTTGTTGCTGTTTTTTTCAAGACAGGATTTCTCTGTAGTATCCCTGATTGTACTAGAACTCAATTTGTAGACCAAACTAGCCTTGAACTCAGACTGGGATTTAAGGGTGTGCCACCACTGCCTGGCTTGCTTGTTCTTTTCTTTTCTTCTTCTTCTTTTTTTGCTTCTCTGGTACTATGATTAAAGCCCAGGTTCTTTTATCTGCTTCTAAGTCTTGTGTACAGTGTGCCCCTACACTACACAGTAACTTTCATACTGTGGGAGGAACAAATGTTTTACTTTAACCATTGTTAGAACTTGCACGAATATTTGGAAGCAGAGATAAATTTGAATCCCAAGAATAGAGCTCATTGTTGTTTGCTCTGTGACAAATTGTAGAACCAGAGGAAGGGCCGTTCAGATGAAAACTTCAATGCCAAAATCAAGCAAAACCGAGTCCTTGTTTGTGCACCTTCTAATGCAGCTGTTGATGAACTTATGAAAAAAATTATCCTCGAATTCAAAGAAAAATGTAAAGACAAGAAGAATCCTTTGGGTATGATACTTTCGGGCTTTTTATTTTCTTTGAGAATATATGACACTGCCTTATATCAGTAAAGATCAGAGACAGTTGCAAGTAACAAATTTCACATGCACTAGCTTAAGAATGATAGACATTTGCTTCCTGCTTAGAAAACTTAGGGAGATGTTTAGTATGGGCTCTAGTCTCCGCTGTGCAGAGTTTTTGGAGAACCAGATTCCTTCTGTCCCATTACTTTACTATATTGTGACCTCCATTGTGTACCTGTTGATGAAGGGTAGCTGCTGTACCTACAGTATCACATTACCAAGAATGAGCAGAGGTGAAATAACAAGGGGACAAAGGAGCCATCTTTTGAGGAGGGTTCCTAGAAGGTACAGTATCATCTCTATTTTCTTTTCATTGTAAATTATAGGGACATGTCTATATCCTGAAAGGTGACATACTTTTTCCTTTCTTTACATATGTGTATCTAATATAGGGTTTGCTTTCTCTAAAATTTTAATATATTATCAGTTTATAGCCAAACTCTTTCCTTGCTTTTTGCCATGTATTAATGGTTGTGAAAGTAGATGGCATCCTTCTATCTTTTGTTCTAACTCTTTGAAGTAACACAATTTTGGTACCCTTAAGCTGACTCTACAATTCTCTAACTGGCTCTCAAGCCATAGTTTGGATAACATTGTCTAAGAGAGCTGCATGTGTAGCCAAGAGATATTCTAGCTGCCAGTGCTGTGCTTGATGTACTTTTTTTTCCCCCTCAGAAGGCCATGTTGAATTTATTGGGGGAAGAGGAAAGAGAAAGGGAGAGAAGAGAGATAGGAGAGAGAGGTCCTTGGTGTGCTTTTAACCAGTGCAATAGCACACAGAGGCTGATCTATCCACAGTAGGAGTCCTGCATTGAAGTGTATTCAAGTATAGGCTAGTCACTGTGCTAGTTAGAAATAAACTAACAGCCTAAAGGTTTATAAATAATAAACTATAAATTTTGTGGTTTTTTAATAGGCTTTTTTATTCTCCTTGTGTCTTTGCTAAATCATAATGATATCAATTTGTGAATGTCATTCTGTGACACAATGCTTGATTTCTAATGTATTATTTTTAGGACTTTGAAGTTAGCGCTTAAGAATAACCTATAATTCTTTTTTTGTCGTAAGACAGATTTTATACATTATTTGTCTTTTTTTATTTTTTTAAAGCCTCTTTTTTTTTTTAAATTTTATTTATTTATTATTAAGTATACAGTATACCGAAGAGGGCACCAGATGTCATCATAGATGGTTGTGAGCCACCATGTCGTTGCTGGGAATTGAACTCAGCACCTCGGGAAGAACAGTCAGTGCTCTTAACCTCTGAGCCATCTCCCCAGCCCCATCTTGGTTAGTTATTAGTGTTGATTTATTTTGTTCCTTTTGACAATGAACAAGTTTTCATGAATTGTTAAGTATTTTCAGGGGTTAGGTTCACTCAGTGGTTGGGTTCACCCAGCTTCTCAGTAGTTTTGAGTGAGTTTTGCTAATTCATATTTTCCAAGAAAAAAAATTCTACTTTAACTTCGGTATTTATTGTCACAGTTTTTTTGAGACAGGGTTTCTCTGTGTAGCCCTGGCTGTAGACCAGGCTGGCCTCAAATTTAGAGGTTTGCCTGCCTCTTCCTCTTGAGTTTAATTTTTTAAAATCTTAATTGTATTTACTGTTGGATCTCCTGTTTTGTGTGTGTATTTATCTCCTAAATGCACATATGGCTTAGACCTGTGTGCTTGCAGAGTCCCAAGAGAAATTTTTTTCCTAACACAGGCTAACTCAGAGACATTTCTTTGCTCCATTTCTTCCAAGCCTCTTTACCTTCTAGTAGTACTTGATGTTTTTGAGTGGTTTTTGCTAATGGAAATGTAGACTTAAGGATTTTTCTTTTCTTTTCCTTCCTTCCTTCTTTTTTTTTTTTTTTCCTGAGATGGATTTTTCTGTTTGGCTCTGGCTGTCTTGGAACTTGGTTAGTATATCAGGCTGGCCTCAAACTCAAAAGATTTGCTGTTCTCTGGTTCCTGAATGCTGAGATTAAAGGCATGTGCCACCACTGCTCAGGTAGAAATAGGGTTTTTAAGTCTACATTTTGCTGAACCTAAAGTATACTTTAATGATGCTATTTAAAAAACAAAGTAAATGGGTGGCCACCTGCCAGCTCTCTTTCATCACCTCACTCCAGCACCTGGGGAAGCTACAGGAATTCTATGCTTCTTAGGTTGTTTTTCAACTATTTGCTTTTGGCAGTTGTATTTGTACAGATGCCTATAACCCACACTTGGGAGATATAGGCAGGAGAATTGCTAGTTCAGGGCCTGCCAGGTCTACTACATACAAGACCTTGTGTCAAAATGTACACCTTAATTCTGAATGTTTGGGGCAGGTTAAGAGGCAGATTATCAAGTAAGATTCTATTTGAATTAAAAATATAGTAATAAATGATTAGGAAAGCTTTGAGCTAGGTTAGGTGGCACACACATTTAATCCCAACATCTGAGTTTATCATTCATTTCTCAAGTGTTCTTCATGGTACACTGAATAGAGAATAATTTGAGAAATGTCAGTATTACAGTGTGAGTTCTGTATGCACTATCTATGTTATCTTCCTAGCTTTTATTGACTGAAGTGGTAAGTACTCACCTTATTCTCTGTTTTGAAATCATGAAGATCCACTTGTCTCTGCCTCCCAAGTGTTGGTTTAAAAATGTGTGCCACCACTGCCTGGCTAAATTTTGTGTGTTTTTATCAACAGGAAACTGTGGAGATATAAATTTAGTAAGACTGGGTCCAGAAAAGTCTATTAATACAGAAGTCCTAAAATTCAGTTTGGACAGCCAAGTCAACCATAGAATGAGTAAGTGCTGGCCTGTTCATTGGTGTTCTGCTTCCTCTTGTATGCCACGGTAATAATGAAGGGGTACTAGTGATATTTTTGGAGACCCCAGAACTAGTCCGGTTTTGAGAAGTTTCCCTTTTCATTATATTTGTGTATGTGTGTAAATTTGCTAAAATTAACATGTGATTTTAAAATTTATAATAGAAAAAGACTTGCCTTCTCATATTCAAGAAATGCATAGAAGAAAAGAGTTTCTAGATGCTCAACTTGATGAGCTTTCTCGTCAGCGAGCTCTGTGTCGAGGTGAGCGGGAGATACAGGTATGGACACTTTCTCACTCAGACCTTGCAGAAGTGGTTTAGACATGAGTTAGTTACTGGGTATGTGGTGGTGTTTTTACTGATGCTGAAGTAGTATGTTTAATTTCAGGGTTAGCAAAGCTTTTTTGTGAAGTAAATACTGTATGTCTTATAAACCACAGTGTCTTGTGACCGCTCCTCAATTCAATTGTGGCTCTAAAGCATCGCCAGATCAATATAAACAGATGTGGCTGTGTGGCAGTAAAATTTATTTACAAAAGTAAATAGCTGATTGTACTTATTAGGCACGTTTTAGTTAGTGAGTTAAATTGTTTTAGGGCCTGAAGAGGTGTCTCAATGATTAAGAGTATTGGCTGCTCTTTCAGGGGACCCAGGTTTGATTTCTAGCACCCACATAGCAGCTCACAACCAACTGTAATAGCAATTCCAAAGGATCTGTTGCTTTCTTTTGGTTTCTTCAGACTCTTAGCATGTATGTGATAAAGACATACATGGAGACATAACAACCCTACACATAAATAAAAATAAACATAATTGCGGCTGGAGAGATGGCTCAGAGGTTAAGAGCACTGATTGCTCTGAGTTCTTCCAGAGGTCCTGAGTTCAATTCCCAGCAACCACATGATGGCTCACAACCATCTATAATGAGATCTAGTGCCTTCTTTGGTATACTGCATACATAATAAATAAATGAATGAATGAATGAATATTTTTAAAAAATAAACATAATCAACATTTCTGATTAGGTTGAAAAAGAATTTTCTGGCTCATGTACTCAAAGTCAAGAGTGATTTAGCTTTCACTAAATGGTTGGATTAGGAGCTTTGCTGCTAACATTTTGCCACCTTTTGATTTCCTTTTTTCTATATGTCAGCCATTGCTTTTCCGTGAGAGGACAAGTGCCAGTATTTCTGGGCACTACCACTTCATTTTAAAAATACCATGTTGTCAAGGATATATTTTGATTATTCTCTGGTTGCCAACCAGATAAAATTTCTGGTTTTATTTAGGGGAAGGGTGCTATGATTTTTCTTGCCTGAATTATGTGCTCATCACTTTGGCAGGATTATTGAGTTGTGTGTGAAGTACTTTAGACATGAATGGAGGAATGATGCGCCAAGGTTTAAGATACTAGGCAGGCAGCAAACATGGAACACAGGAGACATAACTCTTACATTATGCCTTAACTGTACAGAGTAGCAGTATTAGGGCTTGACTGGTATGGAAGAGAGCACACTGTTTTAGTGAGTTCATGTGTAAGATGTTTTCTACTCTCTCTTAAATGTCTGAGAGCTTTCTAAAGTACTTGGTTTTCATAGTAATGTTCCAATTTGTTTTCAGAGGCAAGAATTAGATGGACACATTGTCAAAGTTTCAAAAGAAAGGCAAGAACTTGCTTCAAAAATTAAAGAGGTAAGTAGTTTACCTGCAACATTTTACTTTCTTTATGAAACAGTTCAGAGGACATAAGGTCTGAGGTTTGCTTGGATTTGTTTTTGGTTTTTGTGTTTTGTTGTTTTTTCTTTGAGATAGTTTTCTGAACTTGCAGTGTAGACCAGACTGACCTTCTGCCTGCCCCTGTCTCCTGGGTGCTGAGATTAAAGATGTGCTCCACCACTGCCTGGTTAAGGGTTTGTTTTAAAAATTATTTAACATGAAAATGGCACCTGCAAAAATGGAGAATCGGTGTTTTTCTCTTAGGTATAGGTCAGTATTAAACATCGTTTCTTTTTTCACCAACTGCAAGTAGATAATTGCTACCATAATTAGTTCAAGAGATTAGGTGTGTAGATATTCAGAAAGAGAAAAGAATAGGAATGAACCACATTTCTAGTAAGACCACATTTCTAGTAAGATGGTAGCAACTGTGAACTGTCATGTGCTCCATTATGAATATAAGTTGAATGACAGTGGAATATGATTTGGCATAGAAACATACAGCAGGCCCCACCCTCCTTTAAATCTTGCCATAGAGAATTAGTGCTTGTGTTTTAATTCTGTATTATGTACATTTGGTCCTTAGTTCTGGGATACCCACCTATGTATGTTGACCTTTATTCTTTAAATTGTCTTCTTAAAACACCTGATGTCATACAAAATTTTTATATAACATTTTTATGTGCATTTGTGTTTTGCCAGCATGTATGTTTCTAAGGGTATCAAATTCCTGTGCTGAGAATTGAACCCAGATCTCCTGATGAGTAGTCAGTGCTCTTAACTGCTGAGCCATCTCTCCAGCCTATCATGCGAATTTTATATACATACTTTTTACACTGTTATTTTAGAGAGTAGTGCCCCAAAATTGTATATTTTTAATGAAGTTACATTTAAAAAAAAAAAAAAAAAAAAAAACCTAGTTTCTGAGATTGATGAATATCACAGATTTGGACCCAGGTACAGAAAATAGCTGCATAGCTTCTCCCTGGTAGATTTTGTGTGTAAAAATATCAGGTGTGGTTTTTTTTTTGTTTTTTTGGTATGGAGTTTCTATTACAGCTCTGGCTGTCCTGGAACTTGTACCAGTCTGATATCTAACTCAAGAGATATACCTGCCTCTGCTTTCCATGTGCTGAGATTAAAAGAGTATGCCACCGCTGCTGTCAGATTTTTATTAGACTAATTAAAGATAGGGTGAGTCAGATTTGTGTCTGGATGGTCAGAATGCAGTCTAAAGAAGTCAGTATGATCAACTGGACAGCTTAGGGTATAACTTGGTTTGTGATTTTTTTGACTAGAGATAAACACAGTTGTTTATGTTTATACACAGATTTAATGTATATTTTCATTACAGTGTAAATGATATCTAAATTTGTATTCCACACTTACGGGTGAAATGCATTGTTTATGGGTATTGTGAGCTTTAATGTTGTCATCATGTGTCTTCTTTGGGTCATTAGATTAAGCATATTTGAGGAAACACTCACTGTGGTGATGACTAAGAGAAGAAAACCTGGCAATTCTCCTAAAACTCAACATACATTGCCTTAAGGTTCACAGTGGATTTGTGTAGCTGGAAGTTTCTGTCCCGCCAGAAACTTTCAAATACCCAGCAGCCGCTTCCCAAATAATTGACCTGGAGACTTAGTATTATAGTAACTGCATATTACTAACTAGCTGTTACACTTAAATTAGCCCATAATTCTTATCTATGTTTAGCTACATGGCTTGGTGCAACATTCTCATCTTGCTTCCTCTGTCTTTCTTCCCAGAATTCTAGTCTCTTCACCCCGCCAATACTTCCTGCCTAGCCTACTGGCTAATCAGCATTTTATTAAACCAGTATGAGTAACAAATCTTTACAGTGTACAAGAGATTATGTCACAAATTTGTGTAGAGGGCTTTTTTTTGTTTTTAGAGCCTCAACTTCTCCTTTTTATTTAATATTTTTATGTCATATGAACAAAAATGGTAGATACTTAATAGTAAAGATAGGACTTACAGGATTTATATATAACTAAGTGTGGGTTTTTTTTTTGTTTTGTTTTGTTTTTTGTTTCTTCTAGGTTCAAGGACGTCCACAGAAAACACAGAATACCATCATCTTGGAGTCTCATGTTATCTGCTGCACATTGAGCACAAGTGGTGGTTTACTGCTTGAGTCTGCTTTTCGAGGGCAAGGAGGTGTCCCCTTTAGCTGTGTCATTGTTGATGAGGTCAGTGGTCACTCAAGCGTGCAGGTGTGACTAGTGCTATAAAGAAAAGTTGTGGGTGAATTGTGGATAAAGAGCAGGTTTTTAACAAAGTGGTCATTACTCTGTGCTGGAGAGTGAATCTCCAGCTTTGCAAGTTAGAAGCCTCTACTCTTAGCTGATGTGAATGTTTTCTCATACAGTGAAGTGTGCTGACAGCCTGCTACAAAGTGAGAATTGGGCAGGATTGTCTCCAGCACTATTCTGTTGAGCTGCTGTACTTTTTCTGCCAACTTTTGAAATATTTATGATTTAGGACAGCTTTGGCTGCTATATTTTCAGTTGACTTTTTATTTCTTGTCTATTCACTGAACATTGATTGTTTACGTACTGTTACAGGCTAGAATGAAAAGTGAGACAAAGAACTGGTTGATTACAGCAAATCAGTGTAGGAATTCTCAAATCCTGTTGTAGATATGTCAGTTGTGTGTAAGAAAATGAAAAACAGAAAAAGTGGAAATGATGAATAGTTGAAGGCATTGTTATTGAATTAGAAAGATAGGAAGAAGACAGCCATGCTTCAAAGAATATCTGAATTTCAGAGATTGTAAAACCTCTGTTAGAGGAGCTTTGTAGGCTTCAGCTCAGCAGGAATGCAGTGGGGACTAAATATGCACACAACTTTCTTGTTGGTAGTTAACGCCACAGTTAAGGCATCTGTGGTGGTTGAGTTTAAAATACTTGTTAGATTGTTTAAAAATTGTGTTTAGATAATTTTTGTTTCATAATCAAATCTTTTATATGTATATATTTTCATTTCTATATCCTCATTGTAAGTGGTACGATGTCTTACATAAAGACATTTTCATACAAGTATAATATGCTGTAAACATTTGGTAGAAATGTTTATTTTTGATTGCTGGTGTAGAGGAGACTGGGATATAACTCAGTAGAAAAGCATTTGCACAACATGTATGAGGTCCTGCATCATTGCACAAAGGTTTAGCTGTAGTAAGGAGGAATTTGTACTTTTATGAGTACTAGAACTTTAATTAAGAGTATTTCTCCTTCTGTACTTTCTTAACCAAGGCTGGGCAGTCTTGTGAAGTTGAGACACTTTCTCCACTTATTCACCGCTGCAACAAACTTATCCTAGTAGGAGACCCCAAACAGCTCCCTCCCACAGTCATTTCTATGGTGAGTGTTTCTGTTGATGTTGGAGGACTTGTTTTTGTTTTGAGTGAATAGTTCTGTTTCAAATTGAAGGGAAAATCAGAAAAAGACAGAGAAAAGAGAATTGTGCATGCCTGGAGTCCTTGCATTCAGTAGGCTGAACAGGTTTTCATCTGAGGCCTGCCAGGGATACACAGTGAGACCTTGTCTTAAAACAGTGAATATCTCTGCAAATGTCTTTTTTTTTTAAATTTTTTTTAAATATGCAGTGTTCTGTCTGCAAGCCCAAAGAAGGTGCCCTATCTTATTGTTGATGATTGCTAGGAATTGAACTCAAGACCTTTGGAAGAGCAACCAGTGTTCTTAACTTCTGGGCCATCTCTCCAGCCCTCTGCAAATATTCTTTGTTTGTAGTTGTGCTTCTGAGTGTTTGAGCAAGAATTTTATAGCTAGAAAAACCTAAAGGTCACATTGCAGTGCCATGAGCTTTCCCTACTTAAGGGGCTATACCTGATTTGACAAGAACACATAACATGTAAGACAGCTTTAAAATGAACCCCCCCCACACACACACACAGACACTACATGCTTTACACTAAGTATTCTCAAAGCTGAGGAGAACATAAGGAGGCTGATTTGAATAGATGTTCGGTTTGGGCAGTTTTTTTCTTCAGCAGTTAAAAAAAATTTCTGTGCCCTTCACATCTGAAAATGCAAATGATAACAAAAGAAAATGGAATCATTGAACTCAGCTATAGAGGACGAGTTCTGACATGGCCCAGTCCGCCTTGTTTGTTTTGTATTTTTCCCACTAAGACTTGTCTCCTAGAAATGTAATTACTTAATTAGTAATTGTTTTGGGGCACTCTAAATAGGCTTATACCATGGTTCTGAAATTTAATAAAATTTATGCTTATTACCATCTTCTATGCAGAATGGTGGCCTTACTATCTCAGAGAAAAGGTCATTTTCAAAACACTTTTATCTAATTATCCAATGAGTGTGTTGTTTTTGTTTTTGCGATTTGTGTTTGACTTTGGATTTATTAAGAATGATGGTATAGTTCTATAGCTGTGAGCAGAAATACACAACCATCGTGGGGCATGACTGCTGAAGGAGCTTTGCTTGTGAGTGCTGCTGCAGTTCTCAGGTACAGGGTTTAACCTTCTGAAAGGCCTCAGCATGCAGAGAGAGGATTGCTGATGGCCTCAACATTACTGTCTTGATACTTGGTTAATAAAAACAGCAAGAATGATAAGATCTAACTTTTTGTGCTTTTAAAAACAATTATATAAATAAAAGAAGCTTACTGAGGAAAAACTTAAAAATAATTACAAAGTTGATTTTTCATATTTTTTAGTGTGTGTAATGAATTCCCATGTGGGTGCTGGGAATCAAACCTAGACATTTTGTAAGAACAAGAAGTGTTCCTAACCACTGAGCCAACTCGATAGTGTACTTGTCTTTTTTGGGGGGAATTTTCCAGAAAGGGCTTTTCTTTGTAGCTTTGGAATCTGTCCCAAACTAGGCTGGTCTGGAACTCACAGAAATTTGCTTACCTCTGCCTCTTGGGTGCTGGGATTAAAGGTTTGTGCCCACTCCTGGCTCACTTTTTTTTTTTTTTTTTTTTTTTTTAAAAAAAAACCTATTTTCTGGAGCTAATTACTGTGGAAAATGCAGTATTTGTGTGTACATTTATAATTTTTTTAATTGTTTGTTTTTGAAACAGGGTTTCTTTGTGTAGCCCTGGTTGTCCTGGAACTCATTTTGTAGGCCAGTCTGACTTCAGAGATCCACCTGCCTCTGCATCTCATGTGCTGGAACTAAAGGAATGTGACACCACTGCCCAGACTCTTAAATAATATTTTTTTTTCTTCCTCTCAGAAAGCACAAGAGTATGGCTACGACCAGTCAATGATGGCACGATTCTGCAAACTGCTTGAAGAGAATGTGGAGCAGAATAAGATTGGCAGGCTGCCAGTTTTACAGCTTACCATTCAGTACAGGATGCATCCAGATATTTGTCTCTTCCCTTCTAATTATGTTTATAACAAAAACTTGAAAACAAATAGGTGGGTGTCTGTATTGCTTGTAAGCTTGTCCTATTTGAAGGTTTAACTGCTTATCAAAAACATAAATCAGGCTAGCTGTGTTAGCTGATGTGGGTAATCCTATCATTTGTTGAGGCAGGAAGATTGTTGAGAGTTAAGAGGCCAGCTAAAGCTACAGAGTAAGAACTCAGCTTAAATCATCAATTTAAAATGATTTTTCTCTAGTTATAAATGCTATATTGATTATATTAAACACAGATTAAACTGAAAAAAAGAGGGATCAGGGCAGTAGTGGCACACCCAGCAGTCAGGAGTTAGAGGTAGGTTAATCTCTTGAGTTAGAGGCCAGCCAGTGCTACACACCCTGTCTTGAAAAAGAAAAGAGGAGGCAAAAGGCACCAATATTTAATATAACCCAAATATAGATAGTCATTGGTAACTTCATGGCCTGTCTTGTATTGGTGCTGCTGGAGATTGAAGCCTAGCTCTTAGCTGGGTTTGCTCTTCTGGAGGCTGCATGTTTTCCCAGTTCTGGTTTATTTTATGTGCTATGTTATGAGCTTTTCTCAAGTCTTATTTGTATAGATCACCTTCCTTGGTACCAGATGAAAATAAAATCCCCTTTAGACTTTTCACTGCTATGCGACTGTGAAGGGCATCTTATCTCTTAACTTTTTCCTGGTTCTGTCTTAAACAGAAATAAAATTAATGGTAAGCTGTGTACTTAAATCAAATTTTCTGAATATGGTTGCTTTTCTGTAGAGTGACTGAAACCATTCGATGTTCATCAGAGTGGCCATTTCAGCCCTACCTTGTGTTTGATGTTGGAGATGGTTCCGAACAACGGGATAATGAGTATGTTTTTTTCTTCCTTCATTCTCCAGTAATGGTCTCAGAATTATTAGGTTTTAAGCCTTTCCCATATATGTGTCTCTAATATCGGGGCACAGTCATTTTCACTATATGTGTTGATAGCTTCCTCTTTTCTTTTTAATTGGGCAATACTTTCTGGTGACCAGTAAGTCCTTGAAAGGTCACAGCAGTGAAAGACCCTATCGTAAGGTGATTGTGATCTCATGGGAAGACAGGCATTAACTAGGTAGTCATTGAAATGAGTGACTATTCCAGGTGGGTTAAGTACAGTGAAAAGATGGAACTGATGGGCATTAAGGGAGTAGATAGTGGCCTAGTGGGGCCATATTTAAGGATTTTTGAGTTGGAGGGAATGTGTTGGTTACCTATAAAATGACAACAAAGTAGATGGGTGATATGTTTCTAGGAGCCAGAGGATTTCTTTGAGTAGAGGAATTAGCAATCTGGAGGTAGTGTTCATTAGCATGTGCATAAATACTGCCCTGCTATGGGGAAATATGAAAAAAAAATGCAGATTTTAAGATTAGAATAGGAAATGGGAGGGAACATTCTTTGAAGAAGTGAAGACTACAGCAAAGTGCTTGTGTGTAGGGTTGCAATGCTACTAGAGTTACAACTGAAAGGTTTATATTTCACCTATGTGGCACCTTCAGAAGTAGAGCAGAGGATGAAGAGCTGAGCTCCAACCACATTACAGGACCAGAAGGCAACAAGGAAGTTAGAATCATAACCTGAGGAGTAACCAGGGGCTAGGAGAGGGAGCCTGTCCTCTTGGGACATATTTAGTATAGCTGATAGCATGTCAGTGATTATTAAGATTTAAGATTCAGGAGAACAAAGACCCATAGTGGTGTGAGTTGTTTATAGTTTAGTAGTGAAAAGCCATACATACTTGAGGTCTGGGCTGGGAGTAGAGGTTATGGAGCCGGCCAAGAGGATAATGGCAGGATGAGATGATTTTTGTGCATCTTAGTAGGCCATGTTGTTCACATTTAGTGTCTGGGTAGCATGTGTTCAGTTGTGTGGTCTTTAGTTCAAGCTTAGTTGACTACAACTTTGTTTTTTAATCACTTCCTAGATTGGATAGTTATTCATATATATGAATAGTTACTATTATATTCTGCTGCCTGACTAGAGGGGAAAACACCTGTCTATGTACTCTTTACAGTCATGGGAAACAAACTAAGTATAACTGGTAAGCAATTAGACTTCTTGGAGACTTGATACATTTTCTTTTTCCTTTTTGTTTTTAGCTCATATATCAATGTTCAAGAAATAAAGTTGGTCATGGAAATAATTAAACTCATTAAAGACAAAAGAAAAGATATTTCCTTCCGAAATATTGGCATAATAACCCATTACAAGGCTCAGAAGATGATGATCCAAAAGGATTTGGAGAAAGAATTTGATAAGAAAGGGTGACGTATTTTTACATGTATTTCTTCTGGTTTATAAAGGGTGAATTGGGTTTTTCTTAATAATACTGGGGTTGAATTGGGGTTTTGTACATTAGGCAGGTGTTCTAATTCTAAGCATCTCTCTTACCTAGTTCTCTATTATTTTGTGGTTATGTTAGTAAGTTTCCCAGGTTGTCATTGAACTTGCATCCTCCTGCCTCAGTCCCCTGTGTACTTGGAATTACAGTGCTTCTAGGCCCTGCTTCAGATTGTGTTTTTGTCTTCTCACCTCTGTAGTAAAATTAAAGATTAAAATCTGGAAGTCAGTGTCAGGTGTGTAGTAAGAAACATGTAATTCCAACACTTGGAAGGTGGAGGCAGAATGATCAGTCAAGGTCACCCTTGGTGCCATAGTTTCTTTTCCCCGTTGCTGTAACAAATACTCTGGTAAAAGCATTAAAGGGTTTATTTCACCTCACAGTTTATTACAGCCCATCACGATGAGGGAGTCAAGGCAGCAGGACCCTGAAGCATCCAGTCAGAAGAAGAAGAGCAGTGAATGCATGCATGCTAGTGATGAGCTCGATTTCTCCACTTTTACACAGTCCGGGATCTCCTGCGTAGAGAATGGTGTCACCCACACTGGGTGGGTCTTCCAAATTCAACTAACAATAGATAATATTCTGAAGACTTGCCCCTGATCCATTTTCTAGGCTATTATAACTTTTACCAAGTTGACTATTAACACTAATCATTGCATTCTGCTACACAGTGAGTTGAAGTATAACCTGGGCTACATGAGACCTATCTCAACAAACAAAAAGTGACGAGATGGCTCAGTGGTTAAGATTGCATGTGATGTACAATCATAAGGACCAGAGTTCAGATCCCAGCATGTTAGTCAACAAGCTCTGTGTCCAAGTACACTTCTGTGTAACCCAAATTCAGAAGCAGGCAGAAACAGGAGGATCTTTTGGGGTTTGCTGGCTTTCAGCCTATCTGAGAAAGCATGAATGAGCTCCAGGATAAGTGACAGACTCTTTCAAAGAATAGACAGTAATAGAAGAGGACACCTAGCATTCTCCTGTGGCCTTTGTTTACAAGCACACATACTATGCCTCTCAAAGACACACACAAAAGTTAATCTTTTAAAATGCCCAAATTAATAGCTTTGTTTTTAAATCTAGAAACAAACAAAGTGACTTTAGAGAAAATTAAAAATCTGAAGAGACTATATATAGCAAGTAGAGCTAGTAATCAAAACTTCCCAGTGATGAGGAATTGGTATTAGGTATGTCTGCTGAGTTCTACCAGCTGGAAGTCCAGAATTAATACTAACACAGCTGTGAGCCTATAATCCTTACCCTCGGGAGTCTGTGGCAGGAGGATCTAGTTTTAGACTAACCTGGGTTACACATAGGAAATACCCTATCTGAAAACAGCAGCAGAAAGCCCAATAACACTTAGGACTTTATAAAAGCTTAAGAACACTTTGAATTTTTTTTTTTTTAACTTTTATGTTGGGAACTGGCACACAATGGTGTGCATGTGGTCAGAGAACAACCTTCAGTAGTTGGTTCTGGGATAGAACTAAGGTCATCAGGCATGGGGTGGGGGTTTAGCTCAGTGGAAGAGCATTTGCCTAGCAAGTTCAAGGCCCTGGGTTTGATCCTCAGCTCCAGAAAAGAAAAAAAAAAAAAAGGGATTCTTTTGTGCTTAATAGGTAATGGAGCCATTCGATGAGTAGAACACAAAAGCCTGCCTGATAAGGTGACACTGAGGAACTGTTTCCATGAGGTTTCTGGTGGGAAAGGCCTTGATAAGGTCATCAGGCTTGGTGGCAAGCTGCTTTATCCGAGGAGCCATGTTGCCAATTCCAAGAACACTTTGTAATTCATTTTATGACACTAAACCCCAGAAGATGTTATAAGAGCCACAGGGATGATAAGTACTCAGGATCACAGATATGAAAGTGCTAAACAGATAGCAGCAGATTGAATTAAGTATACATCAAAGGAATCATGACCAAGTGAAATTTATTATCCCAGAGTGCACTTGCTGGCTCAACATGTTAATGGAATAAGAGAAATGAGCAGAATATGGCGTCTCACTCCTGGAGTCACCATGCTAGGGAGGCCAAGGTGGGATGATCATAATGAGCTTGAGGCTAACCTGAGTTATAGAATGGAGACTGCATCTCAGAGAACACTTAGATTGAGAGGGTGACCTATACCAGTAGATAACAAAAAAGGCACTTAACAGAACCTATCATCTTTTATAATTGAAAAGGTTTTTAGGGCTACAAAGAAATTTTTCTTAACTTGGTTATAGGCGTCTGTAAAAAACACATAGGTAGCATTGTTCCTTGATAGTTCAGCAGTCCTTCCTGTAGATCATGAGGGATGCTTGTTCTTATTCTGTTGTCCATTGTTGTAGAGGTTCCAGCCAAAGCAAGAGTTTTTCTTGTGTAAGTCTATAAATAATTCATAGTTATATTTATAGATTCATTAATGAAGCTACACAAAGAAACCCTTGGGGGTTAAACAAATAAGATCAATATATAAAAATCTGTTGTCAGTGAGTAGTCTGCACAGGAAGTAAAATCATTTCACTTAAAATGGCACCAAACATAGTATACTTAGGAGTAAATAAAACCAAAGTAGTATAAGATATATCCACTGAAAATTTCAAAGTATGTTACAAGAAAATTAAATGCCCAGAACACAGAAAGATGTTCATGGATGAGAAGACTCAGTACTGTTCCCCAAAGAAGAATGGTGCTTTCTCTGCCAGAATTATAAATGCCTATTCACAGAAGTCTCCAAACTAATGAAATTGTAGAAGACTCTAAAAGGCTTAAGGAAACATACATATGTATAGTCTCAGATTAGGAAGTGGTTTCTTTTGGACTTCATAAACACAAAGAATTGTGTTTCAAAAGGTGCTATGAGAAGAATGGAGAAAGGATGATGTGCTGACCTCGGAAGCTGTGTCTGAAAGGATTGTCCTATCTGGAATATATAATGAACTTTACAACTTATACACACACACACACACACACACACACACACACACACACACACACACACACACACACACACACGCACACACACATGTATATGTATATGCCTCTTTTCCCCCCTGGGATAGGGTTTCACTGTGTAGTTCTAGTTCTGGCTGTCCTAGAACTCTATAGATCAGGCTGTTCTTGAATTTACAGAGATCCACTTGCCTCTGCCTCTGCCTCCTGAGTGCGGGGATAAAAGGCATGTTTCACCACCACCTGACATCACAATGAAGTGTTTTAAATACTTCTGTGGATGTATATTTTTCAATTTTACATTTTTGGTAAACATGTGTCCTTCATAAATAGGCCTGCAGAAGTGGATACAGTGGATGCCTTCCAGGGCCGGCAAAAAGACTGTATAATCGTTACCTGTGTCAGGGCAAGTGCTGTACAAGGCTCAATTGGGTAAGTAGCTCACATTGCTTTGTTAGCTCTGTCATCTAGATCCACCAGAGATTCTTTATCATTTGCTTTATTAATTTTCTTTTGTTTTCAAACTGTGAATGAAGGTGAAATGACCTTTCACAGGGTCACAACATATCAGATATTCATCCTATCAGATATTTACATTATGGTTCCTAACAGTAACAAAAATTTCAGTTCTGAAGTAGCAATGAAAATTTTATAGTCAGGGTTTACCAAGAATTTGGATTGTTTGATGTTTTAGTAGTGTCAGCTTCTGTGTTAGCTACCCTGATTCGGAGCAGACAGTGAGGAAGCACTCCGTTAGGAAAGAAGTGAGAAGGGCCCTGGAGAAGCTGCCTGCACTGCTGCCTGTGCTCTCTGAAGTGACACCATTCTGCATACAGAAGTAACTTTCTTGTTGTTGCTTAGATTCCTGGCAAGTTTGCAGAGATTGAATGTCACCATTACACGAGCCAAATACAGCCTTTTTATCCTTGGACATTTGAGGACTCTGGTGGTAGGTATACTCTCTGGGGGCTACTGGGAGTTCTAAGTTTATCTATTAGCTATTACGGTTTGGTTGGTTGGTTTGTTGTTTTTTTTTTTCATCAAAGTGGAAATAATTTCTTAGTTACAAAATAAAGATGGTTAAGTCTTCCATCAACTTGTCTATGAGCTTTTGTGTACATACAGAGTCTTAGCTCAAGCACAGGTGTGTACACTAGGTTTTCAAGGAAGAGGGTTTGTCTGTCCACATATAAAGTGAAAGAATAGAGCTTAGCAAACGGTAATGTGGATATGTGAGCAGTTTCTCCAGAGAGTGCAGGAACCTGGGCAACATGTATCTCAAGGAGGGCAGCTCTTGCTCTGTTATGGGAGAGGTCTACCTCAGAGCCTTCTGCTGTAGGGCTTCTTAGGACAAAGTAGAGTGCTCTAACGTTTTACTGGAAAGATGGTGTGAGTAAAGCCAGAGTAGAGTTTCCTTGCAAGCTGTCAGCAGCCCTGGCGTTTAGGTATCCCTCCTCATTGTTGGCGCTTGAGCTTCTCTATCACTCTTGTCTGCTGAAGTGAGTGCTAAGTTCTTGGGAATCTTTTATGAGAGAACTTGTTTGTTCAGAAACAGAAGTTGGACCCCCATGTTTCCTCAGTAAAATGAGTGTTTCTGTAGGATGTGATTGTTTCTCTCTCCTCTTTTTTTTTTTTTTAGGAAAACCAACATTGGAATGAACTGATTCAGGATGCTCAGAAGCGTGGTGCCATTATTAAGACAACTGACCCAAACTATAGACATGATGCAATGAAGATTCTGAAACTGAAGCCTGTGCTGCAGAGGAGTCTGACCCATCCTCCAGCCACTGCCCCAGAGGCACCCAGACCTCAGGGTGGCTTGCCCAGCAACAAGCTGGACAGTGGACTTGCCAAGACTTCTTTTGCAGCTTCTCTGTACCACACACCTTCTGAGGCTGTCACTTCAAAGGAACCTGAAAGGCTGCCTCTTCAAGACAGACTTCGAGATCCACGACTACTTAGGAGATTAGATGCTGAAGCCAAGGGAACATTCCCAAAGGATCCTCAGCTTGTGAACCCCCAGCTCCTGGGAGAGTCTGGCTTTCCTGTGTGTTATCAGGATGTGGGTTTTGTTGTGCCACCATCCACTGCCATTGTGGCTCCTCTGAACAGCCATAGGTCTCCCCTGCAGGCTGAACCGCCACCTGCTCACCTTGCTGCTCCTTCCACAAGTAAGAGGAAGTACAGTGACTCAGACTCTAGGTTCAGTCACAGAAGAGAGCCTAGGGCCTCGGGTGAAGAGAGGCATGGCTCTGTGAGTCATCACATGCTTAGGAGTGCTGACTGGGACAGGAGGAGGAGGCTGGAACAGGAGGATAGCCGTGCCAAGAAGAGGCGGTTTCTATAGTAACTCCTGGCCCTGAGACTGTTAGCCACAGGTAGCTAGTGGCACCAAACAGATAAACTGGGTTTTATTTTTGTTTCCTTGAAAGAATCTATGTTAAAGGATGGAAATACCTTCTAACCTTTGGGGTGTTGGTCATCTTCCACTACCTTTTGCCAGTTTTATATACTTCGAAAGGGCGTTTGTATACCTGAAAGATCCTTGAGGTCAAAAATTCAAAATGTTGGGATCATTTGTTCTGTTGAAAAACATCAGGTAAATGCTGTAAAGATTAAACTGTGAGTTTGTATAGCAAATACGAAATCCTTTTAAACAAACTGGTAGACCACATTTCCTTCCTCTGCTTAAAACTTTGTCATTTTCTAACAGAAAAAAATTCATGTTTAAAAAGAGAGAAGGACAGGTTCTTTCAGCCATTGTTTGGTGGACAGTTTTAATAACCTCAGTACTGGGAATTAGCTAAATTTGTACCAGTGGCTAGTGTCTGTGTTTAAAGAGCTGCTGGGATCTCCTGGGCCTTCAGAAGGCAGCATGTTGGGAGCTGTTATGCACTTTGAGACAAGGCAGCTTGGCACAGGGCATTACTGTGACAAGTTCATTTACCTATATCAGTGTATGACTTAGTTTTCTGGCTAAATTTTTTTCTCTTCTCAAAACAGAAGAACAGTTCTTGAATTGTCAGATGTTCCCATTGTTCTGTAAGGGTGGTGTAACTGCTGAGTTGTAAACATGGTTACCAAATGGAGGACTTGTACTGCCTGGCCTGGAAGAGTCCCTTCAGGTTGCTTGTGAACACTTGAGGGTTACAGGAAAATAAAGAATGGATGCTTTCGGAGAGATTCCATGAGAGCTTTACAGAGCAGAGCAGATAGTGTATCTCAGACAGGAAAGATACTCCCTGAGAAAAGGAAGAGCTGTACGTGGGGAGCTTTAAATCAGTCCAGTAGGTAAGAATGTTGTTGTGTTGGGTGGAGGCACCTAGCCACTGTCAGACCTGGTTTGCCTGTGAGAGGGATTGGAGTCAGGACAAGGACAGACTGCATAACCAGTCAGGTTTCCAAACCTCCATGTAGAAGAGCATGTGAATGTAGGGTTTCTAGAGACTACTGTGTGTGTACAGCCCATTAGCTGCTTTGGGGCAGGAAGACATCCCTGAAAATTAATGTTCACTGTTTGAAATTTTCTTTGTCATCTGTTCTTAAACAAAAGGATTTTGTGTTAGAAATTTTGCTGAAGCAGGTTTTATTAAGAGCTTTGAAAAAAACAGTGTGCATTTTGCCAAGTTCCAGTACTGAGTTTCCTGAGCTGTGTCTTTGCTCAGACATGTACCAAGACATGTACCCTAATGTCTGCTGAACGCTTGTAGAACTAGGGAACAGGTACCTTCTCAAGGTGCTTCAGCCGCTTGGATGTACCCAGCTAGGTGTGAAGTAAATCTGCTCTGGCTAGGGCAAGGGTTAAGGTTTCTGCATGTGACATTGGCAGAAAACCTCACTGTCACTTGAAAATTTCTTTTCTAATGTCTTTGAGAAATGCTCAGTTTAGCAGGGATTTGTAACTGTGAAGCCAAAGGGGTGCTTCGGGGAGGGGGGGCCCATAACAAAACAGCAATGGCTAGGGCATTCTCTGCTCACATTACCACAGAGATAAAGAAACAAGTTTTTAAAAAGAAGTTTTTCCAAAACACGTGTGGTGTAGGATAGCATGTGTTCATCTGCAGGCTTACTGCTAACCACATCAGAGGATTTGAGAATTAGGAGGGTCCTTACATCCTGTTTATTCTGTGGGTGCAAGAGCTTCTGGGATTAGTCTCTGGCCAGGCCTTGAGTCCTTGCATCCTTCTTTCCAGCAACCAAGCCTTGCCTTAGAACATTCTCTCAACAGAGTGCAGTTGTGTGGCATTAGATTTGAAACCTTATTTATTTCAGTTGGTAAAGATATTCGTAGAAAGTGTTTGCTATGTCAGGTGGCCTTTCCTGAAGGCGCTGTCATGAGTGGTTAATAATCCTGACAAGATGAAAAATTCACCTTGTCCTTTCTGTGGATAAAAGAACATGCCCTGACTTCTTTCAAAGTGTTATTTTAAGGCAGATGTATTACCTGTCATATTTTGCTTCTCTCTGATTTACCACAGTTTTGTTCAGTTATGTTTTCATGAATTATCAGGAGCAAATTTGAACAAGAACATGTGAATAACCTCCTGTAAATGAGTTTTATAATAAGAGTGTACTAAACTATTTTCTAAGATTACTTGTGCATATCAGGAATCTTTCTGTAGCTTTGTGTTTTGTATGCTCTGGATTCATAACTGGATTTTGGCAAATAGTAAACCTGTTATCTTTGTTAATACCTAAAATTTAAGAGAAAATGGCAAAATTAAAAACAAAACTGACATGGGTTTGCAGTATTATATGTTTTTAAGCTAAGGTGCTGTCAGGTGACCCTTTAACTTTTCCAGCTCCCTGTTTAATTGCCTGTCCTGCCCAGTCCCACCATTTTTGTCCCCAGTCCCTTTTGAATATTCTAGGTAAGGTTATGAGTCTCCCCACTGTCACATAGCCATCCTGCAAATTGTAGCAAGTTCACCATTTGGCTAGGGGATCAGGAGGGTGGAGACAGTAGAAAATGAACAGTGACCTGGGCAGGCACTCCTGGAAATGCCAGTGGAGGCACTGGATATCCATGTCCAAGTCTGGTAATGTTATCAGTGTTTAGAGATACCAGGAACACAGATGGATGGTGGCTTACAGAATGATGTCACTTAAAAGACACTTGTTCTCTCCACATCTTCCCGTACCCAGGGTGCACTCCGATCACAGGGTGGAAGAGAGGGTGATAAGTTTACCCAGTAGGATGAGTGCTGGGCCACGATCACTTTATCTGGAATTCGTTAGCATGGTAGCTGTATCAGTAAAGTGACCAAGCATCTCTCTCTGGACCAGTCCCACAGTTGCATACACTCATGCCACCTAGTGAGTTTCACTATTCATTGAGGAATAAATAATTCAGGGAACAATATAAGATTTAGCTTGATCTTAAAGAAAATTTATAGTGCTGTGAGCACCACAGAGGCAGTTTTGCCTGCAAGGGACCTGAATTATCACCCCGATGTGGCAGAAGACGTTTGCCACACCGAGGGTTGTCCGTGATGGTCCGCCATGGTGGCCAGGAACACGTGTAGCTGTCTCTCTGCTGCAGATAAGTGATTACAGTGGGAGCCTTCAGTCTAGGAGTCAGCAAGGGAGAATCAATTTGGTTCACCCCAGAACTTCTGATCTAATGGGGCACAGCTCTTGCCTTGAAGTTTTAGTTCTTAGGCATGGCACAGTCAGCATTGGAGTCTAGCTCCTATGGAATCAGAAGGAATAAGGGTTCCATAGAGGGATCAGTACATCATTTCTGAGTTTCTTGGATACCCCCCCCCAAGGAAAGTAAATGGGATATATGCTGTTTCTGTTCAGTTGAGAGGTTCCCAAGGGTGATGCAGCAGGGCCAAGGTAGGAAAGTAAAATGGCCCAACTGATTTTTCCTGCAAGGAGCCCACGCTATCATTCAAAACCTGTGATTTTCTTAGGAGTTTGTTCTTGGCTTTGGATATTGGGCTTGAACATACGTATAAAACCATGGAGACAGCTTTCTACCATTTCCTGAGCTCTCTTGTGCTCCCTGTTTTAGTGATTTTATTACCCTGTACATTTTCTGTTACCCCAGTGCTGGAGATGGAACCCAATCAAGACTTGGCACATGCTAGACAAGTCCTCTACCACACCCCAGAGCTCATCCTCTCTCCCTTTTTGAAATAGAATCTCTGTATAGCCCTATATGGCCTAGAACTTTCTGTAGATCATGCTGAACTCAGATCCACCTACCTCTGACTCCAGAGTGCTGGAGGACCCCATGACACATGGCTAACCACTCCTTTTTACTTTTTAATGGTAAAGGTAAATTAAAACCTTTTTCTAACAGTTAAGGTCAATTGCCTTTATTCATGTGTACATCTGGGAAGCAGGCATGTGCAGGTGAGTGCAAGTACATCTGGAATTTAGAGGCATCAGATGTCCCTGGAGCTTGAGTTACTTTGTGGACTGATAGGGCTACAGGGAACCTAATGCAGGCCCTCTGCAAGAGCAGTAAATGACTGCTGAGCTATCTCTCCAGCGCCTTATAATGAAAATAAAGAGCACACACCAGTTATCTAGCCAGTCTGTCTTTAAATCTCTTTTTTTTTTTTTTTAGTTACATTTGTGTGCATATATGTACGTTGTGCGTCATGTGTAGATGAAAGGCAACTCTTTCACCAGGAAATCAAACTTAGGTTGTTGTGCTTGGCAACAAGCACCTTTACCTACTTCGCCATCTCACCAGCCCAGATGTTTGGCTTGTGTACCTATTTTTATGCTTGTATATCGGCTGTGTAAAAATTTCTCCAGTAAGGAGTTGGGAATTGAGAAGGTTTTAGCTCCTCGGTCTAGATGATACAGTTTCAGCAAGTCTCACTGTCAGCAGGGATTCTCTTTGCTCATAGCCTTGTGAATGCCAAGTGCTGCAGTCTTCCAGTGTAATGCCACTACCGTGGAGGATGCTTCTGCTGAAAGTATGCATCCCCATCTTCCTGGGGTGGTGATGGTGGTGGCTCCCATTCTCTTGTCATTCTTCTCCTGGGCTCTTTGTGTGTGTGCTTTTAGAAGCATATTTCCAGTGTGAGTCATGTATTCTGTCCATTTTCAGTGTTCTGCTTTGCTTTAGTGCCTTTTCACCTCTGTCTTTGGTTATATAGGAGGATTTGCTCTTTTTTTGAGACAGGGTTTCTATGTAGCCCTGGGTGCCCTTGCTGTGTGACCAGGCTAGCCTCAAACTCAGAGACTGACCTGCCTTTGCCTCCTGAATGTTGGGATTAAAGATATGCACCATCGCTGCTGGCAAAGGATTTCCTCTTAATGTCATTTACTATATCCATCTACAAGCTGGAAAGACTTTTCCACTTGGAAATTTAAATAATCTTTTGTTTTTAATTATGTGAGTATGGGGGTGGGGGCAGAGGATATGTACACATGTCTGTGTGTTCCTAGAATCCTTGACTCCACTGGAGCTGGAGTACAGGTGGTTGTGGGCGCTGGGAATTGAACTTGGCTTCTCTGCAAGAGCAACAAATGCTCTTACCTGTTGAACCATCTCTCTAGCCCTTAAATTACATCTTGCACACATACCATAGTACTTGATGCTCATAGAGTCAGAGGACAATTTGCAGGGGTCAGTTCTCTTCTACAGTGTGGGTCCTGAGGTTGACCTCAGGTCATCAGGCTTGATAGCAAGTGCCTTTACCCACTGAGCCGTCTCCTGAACTTTTGTGACTCATAGTAACTGGACTCATTTACCTATCAGCACAGGCACGTGGTGTGCAGTGACCAGATCAAGGTGATAGGCGTGTTTATCCCTTCAGATGCCTCTTGGGGGCCTTTACTGAATTCTGCCAACTGTTTTGAAGTATTTAGCTGGTAGCTATCAATGCTGGCTGCTTATGCCATGCAATATGGAAAACTGTTCTTCCTGCTCCCCCAGCCCCAGGCCAGTGCCCACCCTCCCATCACCCTTCCCATGCCCTAATGATACCTTTTAAAGTATTATTGCACAGTTTTAAGAAAAATAACCTATTTTGGGTGAGAGTTCACAGCTGTCAGTATTCTAGTGAAGACTCTCTGACCCTGCCAGCCCAAGGGCCCAGCAGCCAGCCTCTGGGCTCTTTGTCTGTCCAGCTATGGAATCCACCTTTATTCTCTGGAGGCCCCTCTTCCTAGAGAAGAGTGTTTCCAAGCCAGGGTCTAAGTCCAGGCACTCTAAACTTCCCTCCTGTCCTGCTTGAGCTTTCTAGAACTGAGCTCAGAGGGAGCAAGTAGAATTGTGTGTCAGATGTGGGGAAAGGGGAGGCGCAGTGGGAAAGGACCTAGGGGTTTAATTCCCTTCTTCCCTTATCTTTCTCCCATCCCCCATTTTCCAGTCTCCTGGCCACATGGTATGCTGTTGAGCATGCCCAGCAGAGCCCGCCTCCCTTCCAGGTTATAGGGCAGTGTGAGCGGGACTTAGGCCACTCCCCCTGGAATAGTCCTAAGACACGAATGCAAACCTGGTTTTTATTACTCAGCAAAGATTGGCTGCTCTCAGCTCATAGCAGGATGGGGAAATTTCCTCAAGGAAGGTCTCACTATGTAGCTCTTGCTGTCCTGGAACTCACTCTGTAGACCAGTCTGGCTTTGAATTTAACAGAGATCTGCCTGCCTCTGCTTCCTAAATGCTGGGATTAAAAGCCTTCGTACTATGTCTGGCATGATTTTAAATAGGCATGTGGATGTGGGCCTCCATCTGTGATCTCATTTCTGCTTTGGACATACAGGGACCCTGGAGGCTGGTCTCCCAGTCACAGACAGTGCCTCTAGGAATCAAAGGTTTTCCCCAAAGGTACCCCCAAGTCTGCATCTCTATGTCAACCTGGTCTGCTCTTGAAGCCCTGCCACCTGTTCTTGGGCCAGCCCAGTACACTGTTATTGGGCTCTAGGTCTCGGTCAAGTCCTGGGACCTTTCTAAAGCCAGTGCTGCCTGGCCTTCATATATATATCCTTCCCTCCAGCCTCTCCACACTTCTTTTGGGGATTTTAGGGCCAAGCAGAACCTTGAAGGGATGAGGGGTAGGGAATGTTGCTGGGCATTGGAGGGCTAGCAGAGGCTGGTAGGCCATGCAAACAGCCAGAGAGCTGTCCTGGACTTAGGAAGCCCAGGAAGCCATATGACTTATCCGTGCCTTCCAGAAAACCCACTGGGCGTTTTTAAAAGTCCTTGGACCTCTATTTCCTGGTCACTCACTGTCCCATCCACACCTCTCTCTCCATTCCTGTAATTTCTTCTGCCCATCTCCAAAGCTCACATCTGTAACCTCTGCACTCAAGATCAGGGAAGAAGGCTTGCTATGAGCTCCAGGCCAGCTATGAAGAAACAGAGAGGTTCCTGCCCTGAGGGTTCTGGCTGAGCTGCTACATCCAGGGCAGCCCAGGAGCAGGGGATTCCTTAAGCACAGAGGCCTGCAGTGTCTTTCTGTTCCTAGGTAGCATGGAGGCTGGCAGCTGCCTGCCTACAGGATGGAGTAGGGTTAGTGGAAGGGCTGAGACATACCAGCCTCTAAGGATGCTGTGCATTGTGCCTGGAGCCTGGCACACTAGCATATGAGAGAAAGAGAAAGCGGGGTCCAAGGCTGGGTCACACGGCAGTGGAGGTGACAGGATGGGTGACACTGACTTGATGCCAGGCATGCTCTCAACCCCACCAGTGTGAACTCACTGACATAGAGATATCCCTGGAGGTCAAGGCTCTTGTCACTGTCCCTTTTCACAAATGAGAACAAGACATAGTGACTGAGTCACTCAAAGTTACACAAAGTGTAGTTGGCAAGCTTTAAATCCGGGTGACAAGCTCCAGGCCCTTGGCCTGGGCTGTCATTTCCCTTGCCTTCGTAGCCTCTCTGTTCTTGGCCAGCCATGTAGGCACTGGTCAGCTATAGAAAGTACCCATCTCAGCTTCTGGCTGTGTCCCAAGGGCCACCTGCTTATTCAGCTAAGACTGGAAACCAGCTGGCAGCCGGCACAGCAAGTTCTCCATTGCCACCAGAAACACAGCTAGGGGGGCAGGAGCCACCTGGCCAGACCCTGTCCTTATAGAGAAACACAGCTGTTGGGGGCTAGAGTCCCTTTGCCATCACTGAGGCTGAGAGGGAAGGGGCCAGGAGAAAGATTTGTGCTAACCTTTCTGTTAGGCCTTTAGAGGGCCGGGGACATGGCCCAGACAGTGCTTGCCAGTGCGAGGACCAGGATCTCCAGCACCCATGTAAGAAGCTGGGTGCAGTGGTGCCTACCTGTAACACAGCCCTAGGAGGGCAGAGAGGGATGGATCCCTGAGCTCCAGATTCAATGAGATCTCAAAAGTGAAGGCTCAGTGGGGAAAACACCTGTCACAAAAGTGTGAGGATCTGGATTTGGATCCCCAGAACACACACAAAAGCTGGACAGAGTGCCTTTGAGAGCCCAGCATCCTATGAGATTGGAAGGAAAGATGACAATAATTGTCGTGGGGGTGCTTATCATAAAAAATGCTAGACATAGCTATCAAAAACATTGACAGTTATTGGCTCTGGATGGAGACATGAGTAATTTTAACTTAACATGCTCATCATCCTGGTACAAAGGCCAAGGAGGCAGGAGAATCAGGAGTCCTCTGCCAGCCTGGGCTGCATAGCAAGACTTTGTCTCAAAATATACATGTGTATTTTGTTAGATTTTTAAAATAATTTCTAACTTGCCTATAAATTGCAATGTATGCTTTCCAAAAGAAAAATAAACCAATAAAGCTTTTCTTATCAGGGCCTATCCCTTTAAAAATTCCCACCTATGGTAGGATGGGCCAGGTTCCTCATGCTGGGGAGGCCAGCCTGATTCACCCCAATCCCTCCTGCAGGAAGTGTGAGCAACTCCCCGGGCACCCATAAATGCCTCATAACTGTGAAGCATGGTTGGAGGCAAGATGGCAGACTCAGCAGTTCTGTGTATTTAGGGGGTAGGGGCTTCATTCTCCTGGCTCCCAGAAGTCAGTTGGTGAAGCTAGGCTCCCCAGGGACCCTCACTTAGTGTAGAAGAGGGAGGTGGGCAGAGACCTGCAGAGGCAGGCAGGGTATAGGGCAGTCTCACCCGTTTCTTAGCAATGACAGTTTTAGGCAGGTCACTTTCTTCCCATTAGCCTCCACTTGGCCCTCTGAAATGAACCATTCATTCCTCCTAACACAATGATTCTCAAACTAGGGCAGTTCTGCTTCCACTTGGGCAGAGATACATGGAGATGTCACCATCACTGGAGCCCTGATGCTTAGGGCTCTCCACTTCTGCCACTAAGAGCTACACAGCCTGCAGGTTCATCAGAGCCAAGATGAAAGCCTGATCCTGGGGTAAGGGAGGGATTTAGGACAGGGCTAATATGGTGCCTCAGGTGCCCAGGCCGGCAAAGAATGCTTACTCTTCTGCCTGTGCCTTGGGAACCAGACATCAAGAGCTGGGCTGTGTCTTCCGGCCTGGGTGACCTTGTTTTCTCCTTCATTCCATGATCTGGAAGATGTCAGAGTTTTCCAAATGGCTACTGGCAACATTCCCTTTACTCTCCAGCCGAGGTCAGGGCCTGAGCAGTCCTTAGGGATTGGGGCTGCCATTCTGATTTACAATGCACTGCACCAGCCCTTTGCTTCAGAGAAGACTGGCTGGTTCCAGGGATGCTGACACAGCAGTCCGAGCTGAGAGGTCAGGAAGGACAGAGTGGAGTTCCCCTCTCCTCCCATGCCCCTTCATTGTCCTGGGACGCTCCCAGGTGACATTAAAAAAAAAAAAAAAAAAATCCCAGCACATAGGAGGCAGAGGTAGGCAAATCTCTGTGACTTCAAGGCCAGCCTGGTCCTCAGAGTGAGTTCCAGAATAGGCTACACAGAGAAATCCTGTTTTGAAAAACAAACAATCAGAAAGAAAGGTGTATGTTTGGTAACTATTGGGTGTTGAGCTCACAGTCTCTTTCAGGAGAAGCCACATTGTCACCATAGCCCCTTAACAGACACAAGGGTCTTTTGGGCTGCAACACTCTTGCTCAAGATGAGCTCTGCCATGAGTCATGACAGCATTTATGCTCCATAGGCCCACGCATGGATCAGGCCAAGGCTGGGCCTTTCCCAACTCCGTCCCAATACACCCTTTTCCAGACAACTTTCCGGAGGTCTTCGTCCTTTACTCATCTGTGCACTGTCCACTCGGCTTCCGGGGTGGGGCCCCAATCACTGTGGCTCTGACAGCTGCTGGGTCATCCATCCCATTCCAGCATGCCAGTCCTCTGGCAGGAAGGCGGGATTGCATCAGCTCACCCTCACTCCCTTACTGAAGGTGGAGGCTGGCCCTGCTCTGGGGAGAGGCGCTGACTTCTGTAATGAACTGGGTGTTTCCTTTTCTATCTGAACTCAGTGGACTCTAGATGTCTAGATGTCAAAGTAGGAAGGCCAGGCACTTAGGAACTGGCAATTCTGCCTGAACAGAAACCTCAGTTCCCATAGTTTGCCTTATGTGATGTTTATTTTTCCTCCATTTTCAGAAGTTTGGGGTTGCAGCCTGGCTGCAGAGGTGTCAGATACTGAGGTTCCTTATTCTAAGGGAGGGGGGTGTCTTACACTCATGCTCAGCCAAATGGCTCCTGCCTTTACCCTGCAGACTGAGCACCAGGGAAAGAGGCAGGAAAGGCGCTGGGGCCCAGGGTTGGGGGAGGGGAGGGTTTTAGGAACTTTCTGGAAGTCTTATCTCTTCTTTTTGCTTATAACTTCCTTGACAGCGCTGTGTCGCATGGCCTTTCCCATCTCCAAGGGGCCCTGGTAATGGTTTACCTGGGCATGTTGGAGTTCTGTAGATGGAGCCAGAGACCTGACAGAAGTCACCCTTAGTACTTTGAGCTCACTCCTGTTTGTGCAGGAAATTAGAGATTGTGACCAGTAGAGGGTGGCATTTGCTCTTAGCCAACATTCATTCCATTTTTTGCCTTTATCTCTTGTAAATCCCACAGCCGACCTATGTTCAGCACTACTTTAGATTTGCTTCAGACTTGAGCAAAGGCCTGGGGACCGGAGGGCCTAAAGACAGCAGCTGGCGGATAACAAGGAGGCCTTGGAGGGAGCCCAGAGGCCATTAGGAACCAGAACAAGGCGTGGAGATAAACGGAAGGGAACCCTGACCTTCTGGGCAAGCCGAGGAGGGGAACCCCTAGCTGGGCCAGCTGCAGTGACCTGTTGGGGCCTCACGTATCAAGCAAGCAGGTGTAGTGCCCACCTTGAGACTCAGTGGCCAGAAAGGCAGCAGCTGAGAGGTCTGTGTAAGCTCGTATTGGACCCGAGGCTCCAGAGGCACAGAAATGAGCTATGCATCAGGCTGTACAGATCAGCCCCGCCTCCCTGAGTTAGCTCCCTGGGGCTTCCATAGCAGATGCTCTGAATTTGGTAAGGGATCACCTCTGTTTGAAAAAGCACCTACCAGGTGGTGGCCAGCAGCCTGACTTTCAGTGAAATTGGGGGGAGGGTACCAGGAGAAGACAGACTGGGAGAGTGTCCCTAGTAGGGAATTGTTCCTTTGAAGCTTTTTTATGGGTCCCTCTCTTTATCCGACCCTTCAGGAGTGTCTATCTACACAGGACACAAGAGGGCAGAGGCAGCTGTGAACTCCCTTTACTGTGGGCTTCTACACCATCAGCCACCCTCGGTGACCAGCTCCCACCTGAGTCCCTCCTCACAAGGACCAGTGGATACAAATAAAATAGTTCTCTAGAAAACAAGGTTTCTGCCCCTCCCCACCCATTGTCCTACCCCTCCCTCAGATTCCAGTTCCTCTGTCTCCAGGCCTCCTTGGGGGCCTAGAGTCTGGTGAGGAGGGGGGGAGAAAGAGAGGAGGAGAGAGAGAGAGAGAGAGACAGAGAGAGAGAGAGAGAGACAGAGAGACACAGAGAGACACAGAGAGAGACAGAGAGACACAGAGAGAGAGATACAAAAGAGAATCAAGTCAGCGACTAGAATTGTAGGCAACTGGAGTTCCGGGTCCACTGGCTGGTGGTGTCAGCCAGGGACAGGCGCTGGGGTGTGCGCAAGAGTTCTGTGTGGGGTGGTGGTGGCAGGACCTGCGGGTGAGGGATGAGCAGCGTTTCTCCCCAGTCCCTGTCTCACCGCCAGCAAAAGAAAGGAGGAGGAGGAGGAGGAGGAGGAAGACGAAGACGAAAGCAAAGAAAGAAACAAGGGGAAAGTGAACAATGATAGAGACTTTGGGTCATAAAAAAGAAAAAATGGAAAATCTCAGTCCGCCGGGCCAGGGCTCCAAGGCACCCGCTGCGGGCGGCGAGGACAGTGCCGGGCGGGGCTGGTGAGCGCGGGCGGGCGGACGGGCGGAGCAGGGAGGGCTGGAGGACTCTGCGAGTAGCACCAGGGAGCAGCTCGGCCGGCCGCACCCGTGTTGCCGCCAGGCCCGGGACCTCCGGACCCCGAGAGCGGACTCAGCAGCCCAGGCGGGCGGCCAGCCCGAGCAGCAGCAGGCATCCGAGCAGGGTGTCGGGGCGCGGGGCGGTGCCTGGCGCACGATCACAGTCCGGGCCACCGTCGTCAGCAAGGTCGCAGCGGGGCTGTTCGCAGCGCAGGCCAGCGTAGCCGCGCGGGCAGGCGCAGCGCTGATTCTGCAGGCAGGTGCCGCCGTTCTGGCAGAGCAGCTCATCGTCGTCGCACACGTTGGCTGCAGGCGGGAGGGGACAGTGGAGGCAGCTGTGGGAGGGACTGAGTTCTGCAGTGAGGAGCTGGGACCCGCATCCTCAAGTGGGGCTTTGATGCTTAGGGCGCACACGATGAGACACATCCCTGCTCTATAGGACCGGTCCTTGCCTGTCCCCCACCTGTCAGCCCTGCTCTCTCCAGTTTCTCCCCGAAAGTGGCTTGGCTCTCCAGGAGCACCTGCTATCTGCCTGCAGAGCTTTGCCTACTCTGCGCGGGTACCTGGAGCGCTCTCCCCAAGCTTTCGTTTCATTAGTGCAAACTGCAGCACCTTCAGCCAACTCTGGTTAGCTGCCCTTCAACCCTCAGCTCTCCCCCTTGCTGGCTCCTACGTGTCATGGACTCCACCCACCGAAGACCTGACAATACCCACTTGAGCCCCACCCACCCACTTTGAACTCCATGGTTGCATCAGGCAGGACGTTATTGTTGCAGCCACTTGCTAAAAGCCCACCCCCGCCTGCAGCAAACCCACGTAAGCCCGTCCCACCATGCTGGACCAGTCAGTCCCTCAGCCTGAAAGCTCCACCAACAGGGGCCAGTCTACTCACGGTAGCATCCCTGTCGCCAGTAGTGCGTGGGAAGGCAATCATCGCACTTGGGGCCCACCGCACCCTCTCGGCACTCGCAGAAGCCTGTCTCGTTGCACCGGTCGTGCACAGAGCCGATCTGGTTACAGTTACATTCTGGGAGGAAACAAGTGCAAGTGCAGTCAGAAAGACCTGTGAGCACTTTCAAATGGGTCCTGCTCCAGGCTCATCCTTTATAGTGTTTGTTTATATCTCTCTCAGCCGAGTCTCTGTGCTCCCTGGCCACGCTCCCCACAAGAGAGCACGCGGCTGGGCTGCAGTGGGGACTGCTGGGGTATCCACAGGGCAAGAGAAGGCGCTATAGTTGTTTTTTTCTTTTTTCTTTTTTTCTCCCTTCCTGGCATTTCACACCCTTTTCCTGGCCCAGTGTGAGGCCTGGGTCAGTCCCATACCCCTCTCTGGACAGCTGAAGGGGACTGATTCTTTCCAATCCCAAACTAAGAGTGTGACAGGTGTCTGTCCAGGAGACTATCTAGTGTGTGTTACCCTTCCATCCAAGGCCAGAGGAAGAAGAGCAGCCAGAGACTTAGCTCTGCTCCCTGCCTACCCTAGCTGGTGTGGGGGAAGGGCGTGTGTGTGTGTGTGTGTGTGTGTGTGTGTGTGTGTGTGTGTGTGTGTCCCAGTCCTTGAAGCCCAGTGGTTGACCTGAGATGGAGACACAGACAGACAAGAAAAAGGGGCACCTCTAATCAGATTCAGAGGCCCTGCCCTGTCCCTGCAGCTGGCCCTGTGTGACACTGGCAACACAATTCTGTTTGATTACTTTAGAGTTGATGGAATTATCTGAAGGCCTCGGCCATGATCCAGAGTGACAGCTCGAGCTTTGCGACTGAGCTGGCCAGGTGGCGCTGCTGGTGGGGGATGGGCAATGGTCCTGCTGGAAACAGGTTAAGAGATAGGCAATCCTGACTGCCCTTCTGTGCTACTGGTGTCAGTGGAGGAGGCTATAGTTTGGCTTTTAGAGTCTGTCCCTTGTTCAGGCCCAAGGAGCACCAAGGAACTTCTTTACAGAAAAGCCCATTCTGGAACAGAACGCTGAAGAAAGAGTGGGTGCCTCCGATGGCTTTATTACGCTGACTCTGAAGATGTGAAGGACAGTTTCAATAACAGGAGAGATAGGAACCGTTGGCCTCATCCACCACCACCCCCAGCTTTCTGAGTAGCCCAGAGAAGGCAGGGACGGGCCAAATGTGCAGAGCAAGCCTTGGGTTAGAGCTAGGGCCTGTGTTTGTTTCCAGTGCCTGCACAGAGCTGTGGGTCACAACAACAGATTAAAGAGCTTCTGTCCCCTAGAGATCCTCAGATAAAGAGCACCTCAACCTGGAGGATCTGTACCTCCCCAGGTGATTCCTACCTAGGGCTCTCAGACCGAAATGGTGCTTACCAATGCAGACATTCTCATCATCCAGCTCCGCAGAGCCGTTTCGATAGTAGCCCAGGCGACAGTGTTGACAGTGCTGGCCACGAGTGTTGTGTTTGCAGCTGACACAGGTCACCACGTTCAGGAAGTCGATGTAGCTGCAGCGGTTGGAGTGGCCATAGCACTCACAGTCTGGACCAGCCAAGTGGAGAAACATCAGTGATCACTGAGCATTTGGGGGAAACTGAGGCATACAGAGAAGGACATACCCAAGAATATATAGGAAAGGCAGGTGGACGCATCTTGGGAGAAGGATGGGGCAGGGGCTCCAGTCAGGATGTGATAAAGCTAGCTCTGCCAGCTTTGAGTGCCCAGGAGGCCTGTGGGCAGGGAACCAGGGAGGCTTGGGCATGCCTGGTGTCAGAGCAAAGAGCTGTTTGAAGGATACCCATGTGCTGGGGCTCATTAGCAGCTGACTCATGCAAGGGAGGGGGGCATGCTGCAGGCTGCATTTACAGGGGACACTGCCAGGGTTCCATGTTCCGACATGGTCCCCTCAAGGGCCTATGCATGAATAGAGTCATTCACAAATGTGAACATGATGAAATGAGACAGAACCTTCCTCCCATGCTGCTTTGGAAGAGGGAATCTGGCTAATGTTCCTGTCCCAGGCAAGTCCCTGTGGAACCCCTTCTTACTAGCCAGAACTCCCCACAAGCTTGATTGGTCCTCTACTGTTAGTCTCAGCAAGACTGTGCATCATCTCCTGGCTTCTTCTGGCTCCAGCCCAGCTTTTGTTTGTTTGTTTTTAAAAAAAATATTTATTTATTTATTTATTATGTATACAGTGTACAGAAGAGGGTACCAGGTATCATTACAGATGGTTGTGAGCCACCATGTGGTTGCTGGGAATTGAACTCAGGACCTCTGGAAGAACAGCCAGTGCTCTTAACCTCTGAGCCATCTCTCTAGCCCCCAGCCCAGCTTTTGAATCTTATGCTCAGTTCAAACCAAAGAAACCTTTGAGCCATCCTGGGACCTCCTACAATCTCTCCCACAAGTGTTTTTGTTTGTGTTCTTTTGAGACAGGGTCTCAGGTAGCTCAGGCTGACTTTGGACTCAATATGTTGCTATGGATGACCTTGAACTTCTGACTTTCCTACCTTCATCTCCTGGGGTTACTATCATACAACTCCACACTCAGTGCTGTGCTGGGGCTCCTGCCCAGGGTTTATTCCTGCATGCCAGGCAAGCTTTCTACCAACCAAGCCACATCTCCATTCTGCCATACACATTTTTTTCTTTTCTTTTTTCCCAAAACAGGGTTTCTCTGTGTGTAGCCCTGGAACGTGCTCTGTAGACAAGGCTGGTCTCGAACTCACCAAGATCAGCCTGCCTCTGCCTGCTGAGTGCTGGGACTAAAGGTACATGGCCCACTTGCAGTTCTTAGGTTGACCTTCCGAAAGTCAACCCCTTGACTGCATGAGTCAAGGCTCCTAGGAGCTGAAGTGGCAGAGGTCAATATGGAGGATCGGTTCCTTTCTAATGGACTCACTACCCCCATGCATTGACCATGAGAGCTGGTTGCCTTCTGGGCAGCTATCCCTGGAGAACTTCAGTCCCAGCCACATGTTTGGTTTTTTGAGACAGGGTTTCTTTATGTAGCTCTGGATGTCCTGGAACTTGCTCTGTTGACCAGGCTGGCCTGGAATTCACAGAGATCTGCCTGCCTCTGCCTCCTTTAATTAATGCTGGGATTAAAGGTGTGAGCCACTACCACCTGGCAGCTCCCTCTTTCTTGTGGTGAGCAGGTGCTGATCTGGTCTTCACATGGTTAAAAACACAAGAGACCCTGGAGAAATGCCTTTGAGATACATCTAAAAAATCTGGTGGACCCACCCATAAGTCCACTGACCTGTTCCTTCACCTGGGCCCTCCAGAGACAACCAAAGAGGTGAAGCATCCTCCAAATGCCCCCAAAGAGCATTGCCAGTGACCCGAGTGTCCTAGTTTCCACTCCAACCACGACAAGCCCCTGGGCCACACCTCCCAGGGAGCCAGGTCAGGCTATTTGTGGCAGCTGCTTCTCTTGCCATGTGCCTGCCCACTGAGCAAGAGCTGGCTTCTGACTCATTCCTGCTTTCAGCTCCCATGGGGCTAGAAAGTCGCTGCTTATCCTTGACCTAGCGATTCTGGGAGGGTTCTCTGAATTGGCACCGACTAGTTCTGTCCTGCCTTGTTTTTCTCCAGTGATCTGGGCAAGAGGTGGGAGGGAGGTCTGGCCCAGGCCATCTTACCTTGAAATTCTTCAATGGGTATTACTTGAGGAGATCTGGGCTTGAGCTGGAAAAGTGTGGAGGAGCCCTTGGCTTGGGAGGGGACGGCCGCCGAGATAGCCACAGCTTAGAGAGAAGGGACAAGTGCTTACACCTGCCATGATCCAGCCACCAGGGCAGCCATTTGTACCCAGGGAGAAGCTACACCAAGACTTCTGAGTGGCCCCTAGGGCTGGCGTCAGGCAACCCTGCCAACTGTTCACATTTTAGGCAGGGAGAAATCACATGGTCCTCAAGTATGGAGTCAGACTCTTTAGGGTCACAGGTTTAAGCATCTTGTAGCAATAAATGCATGTCCACTGCCTCTGATCCCCCAAGGGCACCTACCCATCTGCTGGACCAATCCCCAAATACCTTCTCCCTTCCCTAATCCCCCCCACACACACACTAAGGCATTTGCTGACACTGAGAGATATTTGGATAATTAAAAGCAAATGTCATTGCCCTTCTGATCTCTCCCTCTGTCCCAAACTCCCCTGGTCATCTAATTCTGAGTCTAAACCTGGCATTAAATGCTGCATCTTGGGGCTGGCGAGATGGCTCAGTGGTTACAAACACTTGTTGCTCTTGTAGAGGACATGGATTCAGTTCCCAATATCCATGTGTCAACTCATAACCATCTGTAACTCCAGGTCCAGAGTTCTAGAGGTCCACCACCCTCTTCTGACCTCCATGGGCCCCAGACACACATATAGTGTACATGTATACATACAAGCAAACACTATACTTAAATACTTAAAACTTAAATAGTTAAGGCTCCATTTTCTTTCCTTCTGAGGACATCTTTATGTTCCAGCTTGGGGGGGGGGGTTGCTGTCCTTGGATGTGACTCACATGTGTCATTAAGCCAAGAATGCAAGCAGTCTTTTCCTGCTTGGAATCCCACCAGCGCCTAGCTCCCATAGCCCCATTCTTAGAGGTGATCATGCTACTATCTCAGAAAGACCAGTCTCTGTACTTTCTCCTAAGACTTTCCGGCTCTACAGTGGGGCCAGAACAGGAGCTGACTAGTGTATCCATCACTAGAGAGGATTGTTGACTGAAGGACCTTCGGGATGCGGGAAACGGAAGCTCTCACTCTCCCTTGTTGTGTCATAATTGCCAACAGAGGGCGCTCAAAGCCTAGCTCATCCATCCCTGGGGCTGGAGGGGCGCTTGAGGCATTTGATGGGATAGAACAGGGACAATAGGGATGACCACCGGTCATGTGGGGACATGAGCACAGACACCCGTATATGACTACAGGTGAGCCTCCTCTCCTGGGTGTCTCCTGCCGTGGGAGAATAATGCTCCTGACCTGCTCCTGGGACGCTTCTACACGGCTCACAGCATCACTTACTTGGCACTGTCCACTGTTAGGCTAAGTCTTTGCCTCAGGCTTCGAATGCCACCTTTATTTATTCATAGTCATCCCTATTCTGAGCCCTATCAGCTGACCCACACTATGAGGAGGGAGAGGGGATTCCTATGATGAGGGATGCCCTGCTCCATACTCTGAAGCCCTTGCAGGAGGTTTAGAGATATCACTACTGGCTTCCAATAGGGGCAGAGCTGTGAGTAGGGCTGAGGGGAGCTACCGATCCCTGTACCCCATTGCTTTGGCTCTTGGGGCCTCCCTCCTTCTTCTTTCAGTTCTTGGCCCCCCTCCTACCCAAGGCCCACCATATAAGCCTGCTACCCTCACTACAGAAGGAGGGGTTCAAAGGTCTAAGATGGAGCTTCTCGAGTCTCAGGCTGGCAAAGGCCCTCCCCCATACCTTCTGCACTGGTGGACACCTGGGGCCAGAGGGAGCTGTTCCCAAGGGGGGCAACAGCAGATGGCTTGGTCTGTCCTTGGGAGGAAGCAGAGAAGAAATCAAGTCACGTGCGGGATGATACTCCCATCCTCCCAAAGGCCCTGTAAGAAGCAACACTATAGGTTCTGGGGGTGTGGAAAAAAAAAAAAAGCAACACTATAGGTTCTATCTACGTTGGCTTCAAATCCACTACAGAGGCAACGTCTACACTACCGCAGCCGGCAGAGAATGCGTACACGCTGGAAGCCTGAGAGAGGAGACCCCCATGCCTGAGGCTCGGTGGGCTTTGGATAGTTCCCGATTCATGGGACACTGCCTTCAAAGATCATCCCTCTCTGTGTATTTCTGTTACAACTTAAGTCCTGCATGTGAAACCTCAGGGTAATGCAGTGTTGGGGGACAGTGTCCTGGCCAGGATGCTAGACATATTGAGAAGGGCTTGAGGAAATCCCCAGAGTGTCCTCCTAAGTCTAACTTGCCTTTCTGATCACTGCACTTCTACCCTCTGAGGGTCAGGGGACCTTATCATGGGTCACCAACTCCCCAACATTCAGTTCCCAGAGCTGGACACAAAGCAATCACTTTGCTGAGTTCAAAGGACAGATTGGGAGAAGGTTGTATGTGTTAGGGGGAGCATCAGGGGAGCTGATGCCTTCCCTATTGGAAAAGAATTTACCTGTGGTGGTTGATGGAGAAAGAAAAGGAAATTCTAACAGTTAAAAACGGCGGGAAATTCCCAGCTGGGAGCCCAAAGCCTTTGGACATCAAATTGAAATTAATATGGTATTCAGTGAAGAGACAAGGCCGCAGGACCCAAATTGGCAAGGGCTTAATTAGAGCCCTGGTAAATCCACCCCGAAGGCATCTTGCTTCTGAGGTTGGCTCCCCTCCACCCCCAGGAGGAGGCTGGGAAGGATTAGGTGCTTCAGCCTGGCTTCCAGCACAGAGCTGTCTTCTAGAGGGCTTGACATTGGCGGGAGACAGAAACATCTGGGGCTGGAGTTTCAAAGCCCAACTGGAATGCAGCCAAAGAGGTCTGAAAACCTGGCAGAAAGTTCTGGGCCCATGAAGAGAAAGCTTCTGCCTAGGTTTTGCTAGGACATGCTCAGGTGTCCTGTGTTGTATGCTAAGGGTCTATTGAGACCAAGAACCCGTGCTAGCTAGGTCTTAATGGTTAGACCACTTCCAAGAACCTGAGACTTCAGGGCAGTAGCCCCCAAGTGTCATAGGGGGCAAGGGATGAATGGAGTCAGCCCTATGTTCTGGTCTGTGTGTTTCCCCAGACTTGGAAACTGTTTCTCTTTTTATTGTTTTTTTTTTTTTTTTTTTTTTAAGACAGCTTTATTGAGGAATAATTTGCATACCATAGCTGCAGTGACTTCTTCTCAAGCCTCTCTCAACGAGACTAGGAAGACAACGCTGTGCAGTCAGCCAGACACCCGGATGCAGTTGGCATCCAGACCAAAGGTGTGCCAAGTATTCTGGAGACTGGGTACAGGCTTCAGTGGCCACGCAGGACCTAAAGGTCCTGGATGCAAAGGTGCAGGCTGCTGGATGTTTGCTACCTCGAAGCCACCTCCTCCCTAATGCTCAGCCATCCAGCACGGGGCTCAGAATGTGATCTGACATTCATTGGGAATTTGCTATTGCAGTCTGGAGGATGGGCTTGTCTTCTGCTCACTAGCAAGATCCCGGAGTCAGCCAGCCCTGTGCTCCAAGGGGACACGTACAACACAGACCCTATCCTTCTAGAGAGACCTCACTTGGCTTCCTGTCTCCCGATTTCAGTCTGCTTCACACAGCTTCCAAGAGAGCTCAAGCTTCCTCAGTACCTGACAGCTAGTACCTATCCTCACCCAGCATGGACCACTGGTCAGTGGCGGACAAAGCACTCCACCTCTTCCTAGTTATCTTTGCTCCTCTCTACCTATCATAGGCTCAACAAAGTACAAAGGTCTCCAGAGGAAGCTAGGCCTCAAAGGCCAGATTTCTCCACCTTAGAGGGGTTCCTGGCATCAGAAGCTTTCCTGTGAAAGTCTTAATCTCTTGATCCAGCCCCTTGCACATGTCCCCATGGAAAGAAGGGGTTCAGAGAAAGCCTGCTGTGGTCTGGTAAGATGACTTTCACCCTGCACGGCAGACAGACAAGACAGAGTATGGGGCTGGTCCCTTCTCAGCTTCTGGAGAGATCTCTGTCCTCAGATGTCACCTGCCAGGGACAAAGAGTATCTAGGCAGGAGCAATGGATGACAGAGAAGAAAGGAAGGAGGAGCCACCACCAAGTCTCCCCTGCGTCGGGGGGTGGGCACTATTGGAGCAAGAAGGAAGTTGCTTGGCCACATCTTGCTGGTACTTCCTGGGAGGAGGAATCGCTTTGGATTTCCAGTATCTGCAGCGGACTAGTAAGACTTCCCCAGATGAGTCCAGAGGGTCCCACCGGGATGCCATGCCACTTGTTTGCACAAATCCCGCTTTGGGAGGGAGGGCAAAGAGTCTGTAGGCAGCATGTAGCTGCATCTGCAGTCACTGGGCCTGTCTCTGCTCACGAATTTTTAGGAATCTGGATCCTCCCAAGGCTCCTCCTGTCCTTTCTCCCCACTGGTCAGCAGCTGGACAAAGGACTGAGGATGTAGCCATGTAGGCACAGAGCCGGAGCCAGCTCCATGGATGCATGACATAGCACGTCTGGCTGAATATCTAGGTGGACTTGCTGCCATGGGCACCTTCCTTCAAGGTCTCTTGTGCCCTTAGCTACACTGGCCTCCGGGCCCTTCTTTCCAGTGTTCGGAGGAACAAGAAGATTCCAGGAGCCTCACGTGTTGCCCTGGCTAGGACTCCTGACTGGGATGGCCTGGGGACCCCCTCGGCCAGGGCTCTAATGGGGTTAGGATGCTAATGGTTTCTACTCTAAGAAGCAAGCATCTGCTCTTCCCTGGGTGTATTCTCATACCTACCTGTGGGCTGTGGGGTGCTGGGGACTGTGGGGACTTGGATGGTCGACGTGGAGGGGATAGAAATTATAGTGCCCCTCCTTGTGGCCATAGGGGCTTTGGGGACAGGGTCTTTGCTGGACCTGCTGGTACCTGTCAAGACATGGAGAAAGCAAGAAAGAGTGGAGTGGAGGCATCCCGGAGAAGTTTTGGCTTGCGCTGGTGTTGGGGCAAATACCAGTGATGCCTGCAGAGTCTGGTTTCCTTTGGCCCACTAGCATCCCAGATAGGGGCTAGTCTGGTTGAGGCATGACAGTCAGGCAGGGCGTGTCCCTACAGAAACACGATGGAGGGTGATAAAGTCCTTGGAAGCGTCCTTGGAGCTCAGAGTCCACCACATTTTGAAACTGACAAGCCCTTTCCTGCTGACTCTTGGGGTAGGTAGACCTTTTGGGGCAAGGGGTGGGTTTGCAATGTTTAAATGAGATGCTACAGTGCCCTGCTTTGCACAGCCACCTGACTCCCCTAAGTGCTCAGGAGGGCCATGTGGATGGGAGGCATCCATGTGAAATCCCCTCACCATCCTTGGGACTCTAAGACACCTGTGCTCTTGCAGATGCCCCTCCCCAGCTTGACATGTCCTGAACATCCAGATCATTGGGATCAGACCCAGCCCCCTCTGGCAGCAGAGCAGGCTGGCTGTGAAGGCTACCTAGGGGCTACCTGGAGGAGGTATCAAACGGTCAGACTCAGAGGACAGGCCCCCTAGTCTGGCTATGTGCAAAAGACAGAATAGAGTGTGGGAGGTCAGGGAGTCTGTCCGCTCAGGCCTGGGTCAGGGGCCCACAAATGCACCAAGGCCCTGTCCTTCTTCCAAAGCAGCATGAGAAAGCTCCTGGGAGACCTGAGGTGAGAGGTGGAAAGCAGATGGGTGTGATTAGATGCAGTGGGGAACATAGACCAGGCCTAGAGGGGCAGTGGCCCCTTCATGGCTACTCTCCAGGCCCAGCCCCAGGCTCCTACAGAGTGCGGCATACTTACTGCCAAAGGCAGAGCCCGCAGCAGCACCTGTAGGGGCACAAGAGGGTAACAGTGTTAGACACAAGGCCTGGCCACTTCCATCTGGCACAGGATATTGTACAAGGCAGGGGGAGCCCACAGAGATGTCCTCCAGCCCCCCTGAAGGGAAGGAGACTTACAGGACCTGAGAATCTGGTGGGTCACGGGGCAGCCTCGGGGCCCATGCCTGAGGGATTCTCACCACTGAATGTCTGAGGCCGCTTTTAGTCTATTTTGCAGAAGGAACATTGTAAACTGTTTCTTCCCCAGGACACTGTGTTGAGCATTTAATCTCCTGTTTAACCCAAACCTACAGGATCCCTAAGACAGGATAATGTCCTCATGAACAGGGAATAGAAGGTGTGGCCTGCTGGGAGACAAGGCAGTGTGAGAAGCAGAGTCCAGGTCTCTGTGTTCTGCGCCTCTGTGGGGAAGGAAGCCTGAGTCTGGTTTAACTCGAGATGTCACCATCCCTGAGCAGAGCTGTAACAGTCACAAAAGGAAGAAGTGAGCCATGGCTTCTCCTGGTTGGTTCTGAGAAGGGACCTGTGTCGGGAACAGTGGGTGGGGGGCATGGGGTGGCACATGGTTGCCCTGACCCTGACTCCAGTCTTCACTTACACACAGTGGCAGGTACCACATGCGTGAGATCTGGAAGAACTTGGAGTGTGGGAGTTAAGAGCAAGGACTCATGGACACTAGAAGTGGGGTGCGGAATTAGTGACCTCCAAGTTTGTTCCTGAGAGCGAGAACAGTACAGGGGTCCAGTGAGATGGCCCAGTCTCAGGAGCCCGGCTGTAGAGGACTTTGGCTTTGGGCATAGACGGTGATGAAGGAGGACGGGAGAGTGATCTCACAGAGGCTTTGTATTGGGGGGGCGCTGACAACTTAGGGTTTCACTCCCAAGTCTTTGAAATAGATGGGTACCTAGGAAGGGGTGCTTCGCTCCCTGTGATTGTAAAGAGGAGGTCCCAGAGAGGAGATAGATGGGGTAGTTTCCCAAAGCAGGGAGGAGATAAGACATACAATAGCCACCCTGGGATCTGTTTGGCTTGACGTGGGGACAGTGGCTGGCCTAGGTATTCTGCAGGTAGGAGTCTTGGTTCAGGTGGAAGGCTGAAGAAAGAGCCAAACAGAAGAGATGGGGGTCGGGGGTAGTTGTAGGGCAGATGGAGGGGAGACAAGCCCACCAATGAGAGGACTAAAGAAAGGTTCAGGAGACAAAGAGCTGGTGAGAGGCACCCAGGGGGAGGGAGCTGGATAGGGGACAGGCCATCAGGCCGCCAAGCCCCCTCTGTGCCTTGAAGACTCTTGGGTGCTTCATGGTGCTTGGCAAGTCACCCCTTCAAAGGCCTGTCACAGTGCTGGCCATAGCCCACGCACACCATGCCTGTCATCGGCTGCCTTGCTGCAGCCTTCAGCTTTGATCAGTCTAAAGCCATATGAATCTTTTAGGGGTGAGGGAGGGTGCCAGATGGAACATGTAGTTTGGGAACGATGTGGATCCTGGCTTTGTCACGGGGCCCTGTGTTGACTGGGGCTGGCTGGGCCTCTAAGTGCTCATCCGGGGAGGGTGGTGCTCATAGCATCCCATGGTATAGCAGGGCTCAGGGAGGCCCCAGGTGGTAACTGTTCCTTGTGCAGTCTCAATCTGGAACAAATCATTTGGTGCATTTCAGGTATCAGGGGTCTGAAGCCAGCCTAGGCTTTCCTCTGTTTGCATTCCAAAGAACGTGGGAGCTGTGATTTCATGAAGTCTGTTCTGGGAGTCCCCCATGCATGAGCGTCCCTCATGATACAGATGTGTGTGTGTGTGTGTGTGTGTGTGAACTCTCCCGTGGCTTCCCTTGATAGCTGACAGAGGTGAGGACAAGTCTAGGCTGAGGGCTCAGACAAGAATCTCAAAAGACACTTCGCAAAATGTGAAGGGTAGCACTTGATTGCTAGCAGCTGGGCTGGAGGTGCAGCAACAGAAGCACCATGTGACATGCTGCATACACCCATAAGCACTCATTGTTAGGGGCATTCACTGTACCTACTATCCTGCATCTCCCTCTCCTGCCCTGCTCTCAGAGTGAGAAATGCTGGCAAGATGCTGAGAAGCCCAAGTTGGGTTGTCCTGTCTGTAACTAGGGCTGAATGTATAGCCTAGAAGACATGAAGGACGGCAGCTAGAGGGTCAACGTGTGTGTACCCATGCCAGGTGCCCCCTCCTCGTGTGTGTGTGTGTGCGCATGCGTGCAAGTAGACAAGTGAGTCACAGTCCTGGGGCACAGGATGATGACCACCGCTGGGTTGGCTACATACGTACAGGCATTGGGTGAGCCATGGGGCAGTGGCAGGTAAGAACCAGCTCGCCAGGCCCGTGTACGGAAGTTCTTCTTGCACTTGCCACAGTCGGGGCCTGTGGTGTTGTGCTCACATTCACACTGCAGACTGCCCTCGCGCACTGTGCACAGGTTGGCATGCAGGTTACACTTGCACCTGAGGAGATCAGAGGACAGGAGAGGTCAGTGAGCTCCAGGGCAGGCCTCCTGGCTTCTGATGAAGGCAGGAGTGTCCAGGACTGTGTTGGGCTGGCCTGGAAGGGACTCTGGAGGCCAGTGGTTCATTGCACATTCAGCCTCTCCTTCAGGACAAAGAGGGCAAACACCCACTCCCATGGCTTGGAGACTATTCCCAGCCATGGGTGCTCTGGAACCTCCTGAGGTTGGTCTGGCTGCCCTGTGTGGATTCCCGGACTTCTGCTCTTAGAGACCCCCTCATGCCCCATGTTTCAACAATCTGACCACCTTAACTCCTTTTTATATTATTAATAATTTTTTGAGACCGGGATGGTTTCTGTGTGTAGCCCTGGCTTTCCTGGAGCTCACCCTGTAGATCAGGCTGCCTCAAACTCAAAGATGCGCCTGCCTCTGTCTCCCTAGTGCTAGGATTAAAGGCGTTCACCACCACTGCCAGCCTTATTTTTTATTTTTTGAGAGAGCATCTCACATAGTCCAAGCTGGCCTTGAATTAGCTACATAGCCAAGAAAGGCCTTGAACTTCTGAAACTCCCATACCCACCCTCCAAGAGCTAGGAGTACAGGTACTGGCTAGCACAACCATATTTTAAAGTTAAATTAACTCAATGTGTGTGTGTGTGTGTGTGTGTGTGTGTGCGCATATGCATGTACATGTGTTCACACACAGGTACCACAGCATGGGTATGAAAGACAGGAACAACTTTTGGAAGATGACTCTCCCTTCCAATATGTGGAGCCTGGGGTGACACTTGGGTCATCAAGTTGGGGACAGCTGCCTTTACGGGCTGAGCCATCTCTCTGGCTCCACAATCAACTTTTAGAGGGTGCTGGAGATTGAACCCAAGGCTTTGTGCACACTAGGTAAACCCTCGACCCACTAAACCCTCCTTAGCACTTAACTGAGGTGGGTAGACAGGTGACAGGCAGCGAGTCCCAGCAACTCCTGTTCACACAGGGTTCCTGACTAAAGGACACAGAGCCAGGCCCTTGCGGATGACAGGAGGAACCTCGGCTCCCCAGCCCTGTCAATCCACCATTTATTCAAATATCCACAGGCAGATAGTTCATCATTGTGCAAACCGGTAAATGAAGGGAAGCCATGAGAATGGACTCTGCCTGTTCTCTGTAAGCTCTGCCTCAGGGTACCCTCATGTCAACGAGGGCACGTTCCTCTTCATTATAGAGACATTTTATAATAGAACTGGGGACCCTAGGAACAAAGGGCTTCAAGGAACCAAGCCATGACAGCCCAGAACACAAATGACACAAACAGAAAGGACTTTCTAGATCATTTACCAGAGCAGAACTTGAATCAGACCAAATCTGGATGAAGAATGCTGAGGACAGAGCCACACACCGAATGCTACCAAGTAGGATGCAGCCCACACATGCAGGCATGTGCCTGGCTGCTCAGTACATGGTGGTAAAGGATGAAGACTGCTGTGGAAGGAGGACCCCAGCAAACCCAGGAGAACCCTCAAAGGCTTGTCAAGCCAGGGGCAAGTGCATCTGCTAGGCATTGGTGGAAGCACACTCAGATGAAGGCCAAGTGTACCCAGGGTCTTCATGATATTACTAGATATCAGCCGTCATGATGCTGCTGCACACTGGTTCTTAAAGTCTGTCTTCTGGAGAAATCCAGAACTATTTACAAGAACAGTTGTGGGTCAGCTGAGAAAAGGGCCACACAGTAGAGACACTAAGGAAAAAGAACACCTCAGATGGTGGCGCTGATGGAGACCAGGAGGCTTTCTTTGTATGTGGGGTAGGGATGTAAAGTTCTTCATAGCCCAGAGTTAGAGAGAGCTGGACACAATGGTGTATCCCTGTGTTCAGAGACTGAGGCAGGAAGTTTCAGGTCAGCCAGGGCTATAGAATCTTTGTTCAGAAAACCAAGCCAAACCCACAAAATTAGTGGGGAGTTGGGGAGGCAAGCAGGTGTGTGAGCACAAACCTGCATTATCCTGAGATAGCTAGACTCCCAAGATATACTGTCAATATTTGCAAAAAAACAAATTGCTGACTGGTATGCTGAATGGAATCTTATTTTTATTAAAATAGGCAAGAAAAATATTTATAGGGCAGCAATAATGTGATAGGTTCTGAGCTGGGGAGTTAAATGAGTTAAGTTAAATGTTTGGCAAAGGAGATGGGGGTCCCTGCTCTGAGGGGAACCAGGTGTAACTAGGAGATGATAGGAAAGGTCAGCAATGAGTTGGCAGTGACAGGAAAGGGGGACAGAATGGAAGGACAAACAGACAGTGCATGGGGCATTTTAGGACAGAGAAACTGTGCCTTATGAGACTGTGACAGAGGTATATAAGAACCCTAGGGAACCTTGAAAAGCTAACAAGCATGTTCACAAAGGTAACAGCCACACCAAAGAAGTGTGAGATGGTGAGCATGTCACACAGTGTACTGAGAGGAGCTTGGCTGCCTTCGCGCCTGTCTGCAGACCTGCTCTATAAACAGCAGTATTAACAAACAAGGGTCAATGTCTAGCTCTTCAATCAAGCTTGTCATTTGTTATGTGAAGCTTACCCTGCTGTGGGACACTCTTTCTGTGCGCTGTGAATATATGTTGCTACCATTGGTTAATAAAGAAGCTGTTCTGGTCTATGGCAAGTCAGGAGACAACCAGGAAGGGAATCTAAGAGAGATGGAGGAAGAAGAAAGGCGGGGTCAGGGAGATGTGGTCCAGATGCCTAAGAAGCAAGATGGGAAAGTACCAGTGAGCCACTGGCCACCTGGAAATACATAGATTCATGGAAATGGGCTGACTTAAGATGCAAGAGCTAGAAAGTGAGAAGCCTGAGCCATAACCAAACAGTTTGTAATCAATATAAGCCTCTGAGTAATTATTTTATAAGCTGCTGCAGGACCATGGATGGGGTCCAGACCCCCAGTCTAGACAGAACTGAGAAACTTCCAGCCACACTATCCAAAGAAGAAGTTGGAGTCCCTGACTTAGTCGGGGGAGCAGAAAAGAGCTCTAGGAAGAACATCTCTGAACCCAAATCTGAAGGACAGTCTAGAAGGAGAGAACCTTCTAGAAAGAACAAGAATATGAGGAGGTTCCTGAAATTGAGAATACTTTCATATGGTGGTGGTGAGGGGTGCCCTACTGAGGCACAATGGGCTAGTTGACATTTTATAGCACTATGGCTGCTCGGGGCACATAGATTTGTCTGGGCACCAGAGCCAAAGCAGGAAACCAGCAGGCATCTTGGGGCCCTGTCATACCTGGTGAACAACATCGTCGATAAAGACAGTTGCTGGGATCTGTGGAGATGCATGCCAGATCCTGGGTTCTACGCTCAGCATAGGGTTGGGAAAGATGTCTGATAAATCCTTCCTCTTCCTCATGCTTCCCCTACCAGCCTGAGCTGGGCGATGCTCCTTTTACATCCTCCCAAGAGGTCCAACACTCCTCATGCTCATACTTTGCACAGCTAATGCCCTTGGAATTTCAGCCTAGTCAGACCCTTCATCTTATCTTCTCTGCCGGTCTCTCTTCCTGAGCTTGTGTCCCTTCACTAGGAACAGGGATCAGCAAGGGGACACTTTCTGGGGCAGGGATGTGGAGGCAAACCCCACCAAATGCCTACTATCTGCTGGGCTGTCCAGGCTGCCTGCCTTCCATGGCCCCCTGCCTTCATGCCATCCTGATATGTAAGAGAATTTAAGGTACAGGATCTCCCCTCCACACACTTATGGTGTTTTTTTCCTCAATCTTTTGACTTTATGATGGACAGAGGCATTCCTAGCTGGCCATTTCGTTTATGCTCTCACCTAGAACTCAACAAACTTCACTAGATATTTGATGGTTTGTTATAAGACAAGCTTACTGTGTGGGCTACTTAGTGGGAATGCCCTGAATGTGCTTCAGGTAGGATAAACTAGGCTGTGATGTTTGGTTGATAGGGCTCAACTCCATTGTTAATTAAAGTTGTATACATTCAAGTGATGGAATATTAGTCATGAATGCACCTGTCAAGGACTATATCCAGCTGCAAGGAGTGTTCTGAATGTGAGGGCAAAAGGCCACAGTTCCCAAATGCTCCTCCCACTCTCCACTGTCACCTTCCTCTTGTAGAGGTCACAGGATAGAACACCTGAGTATTCTAAGAAGACACCAGAGTGCTCACAGTAAAGCCCCCAGTTCTATAGCACGGTGAGGAGCTCACGTCTGTAATCGGCACTGAGGCAGGAGGATTGCCACAACTTTTAGGCAAGCCTGAGCTATGAAATGAGTTTCAGGGACACATTGTGAGACTCTGTCTCACCTCCCCGCAAATTTGACACACACACACACATACACACGCACACACATGCATACACACACACACACATGCACACACACACATGCACACACACACACACACACACACACACACACACACACACACACACACACACACACACAGACCTCTGTATTCTAAAGCCCGAAAGAAAGACAAGTGGTAGAAGGAGGGGCAGGATTACAAATGATTTCTATTTCTATTTTCTTCTGTCAGTTTTTCCTCTCTAGATATAGCCTTGTGTATCCTAGGCCTCCAACTCCCTATGTCACTAAAGATGACCCTGAACCTCTGATCCTCTTGCCTCCAACACCTTCCTCCACCTCCAGAGAGCTGGAATCATAGGCCAGCAGCACCACCCAATTTGTGCAGTGCAGGGGAATGGAACCCAGTACTTCATGCATGCCAGATAAGCACTCTATCCACTGAGCCACATCCCAGCTTTTTAGGCTTTCTAGATTCACACTGACACACTCTTTGGCAGAGCAGAGGATTTGGGAGCATATGGCAATTCTTTTCCAAATGATCTTACTATATGAATCACATATGACACATTGGTCCAAACCCTTAGAAGGTTAGGTTTAGACTGGCTTGTATCATAGCTGTGGAGATTGTGTTGGATGTTAATTGATGCAGGAGGGCTCAGTCTGATGCAGGAGGGCTCAGTCTATGGTGGGCAGCACCATTCTCTGGGCAGGTGGTCCTGTGCTGTATAAGGAAGCTAGCTAAGCATGAGCCAGTGTGAGCTGGCAAGCAGCATCCTCTATGGTTTTTGCTGTACTCCTGTGGCTGTGAGTGAATTCTGGTTGGAGGTAATCTTATGTGAAATAACAAAACCTTACTCCATACTTGAATTTCTCATAATGATGAACTGTGACCTGGAAGTGTAAGCCAAATAAATCATTTCCTTCCCCAGGTGGCTTGGGGTCTGAGTGCTTCATCATAGCAACAGAAGGCACTGTGATGGTAATGCCAACTGTCAACCTGACAGGATCTAGAATTACCCAGTGCCTCTAGGCATATCTGGGGGCATTAATCTTGATTGCATTAATTAAGGTAGGAGGACCTTCCCACTGTGGATGGCAACATTCCCTAGGCATGCCTGTGTGTATGTGGGGGGTGTTAATCTTGATTAATTGAGGTAGGGAGACCTGTCCACTGTGGATGGCACCATTCCCTAGGCATGCCTGTGTGTATGTGGGGGTGTTAATCTTGATTGCATTAATTGAGGTAGGAGGACCTTCCCACTGTGGACGGCAACATTCCCTAGGCATGCCTGTGTGTATGTGGGGGGTGTTAATCTTGATTGCATTAATTGAGGTAGGAGGACCTTCCCACTGTGGATGGCAACATTCCCTAGGCATGCCTGTGTGTATGTGGGGGGTGTTAATCTTGATTGCATTAATTGAGGTAGGAGGACCTTCCCACTGTGGATGGCAACATTCCCTAGGCATGCCTGTGTGTATGTGGGGGGTGTTAATCTTGATTGCATTAATTGAGGTAGAAGGACCTTCCCACTGTGGATGGCAACATTCCCTAGGCATGCCTGTGTGTATGTGGGGGGTGTTAATCTTGATTGCATTAATTGAGGTAGGGAGACCTGTCCACTGTGGATGGCACCATTCCTTGGCTAGGATCCTGGAGGAAGGGAGCTGAGGTGTAGCATGTGTTCATTTTCATCTTTCTCTCTCTGCTTCCTTACTGTAGAGGTGACATGCTCAGCTGCTTTAGGGGCTACTTTGTGGCCATCATGAACTGTCCTCTGAATAAACCTTTTCCTCCCAAAGTTGCTTTTGTCAATGTGTTTTATCACAGCCACAAAGAAACAGAGAGATTGTCTAGCCTGTGTCACTTTATACATACTGTTCTCTTACAGCTGACTCTGCCCTGTGAGATCTCACTGTAGCTCTGACCTAAAGGGTGGAGCACAGCAGCCCGCTCCCTCCTCCAAAGGCTCAGAGGTGAATGACAGGCACTAGTTGGCACTGTAGGTTCTTCCTCTTGGGGACACTGGACCCCAGGAATCTAGGGTGTCAGAAATCCATGTAAAAGAAGATCTCCTGCCTGAATCTCTTTGGTCAAACATGGAGTAGAGCCCTGATATTCCTGAAAATTTAATTCACAGTGCACATTAGTGCACTGACTGACAAGTCCTTCAGGAAAGAAACCTGTTTGACTTTGACAGAAATTTGTTTGCAAAATGTATGTGACCTCTAAAGGTTTCGTTTTTTTTTTTTCTTCTGAATTCTTATTTAATACCCTGCTGAGCTAGCGAGAGAGGAACACCCAGTGGTAGAAAGCCAGGAGTATATTCCACACCTCTGGCCTGAGGAGGGGATATTTTTAGACATCAGCTACGTAGAGAAAAGATTGCCATCAACTTTGGGTGATAACATTGACCTTGGCTTATTAAAAATGCATAAAAGATCAGTTAGGTCTGAGAATGGGATTGTGTCCATGCTAACAGGAAGATTGGCCATTAGAGCCCAGTGGCCTGAGTGGCCCAGAAAGGGAGTGGCCTGCCCAGGGCCATACAGCAGGTCCCCCTCCCAACCCTAGCTCTGCTCAGGCCTCACCCTGCCAGCCCCAACCTTTCCCTGTGTTCTGCCAGAACATAAAACGTGACCTCATGGCAGTGCCATGAGGGGTAGGAGACTGCCCTGGCTGCCATAAGGGAGGCTACCCAAAGACTATACCATGGGTCTATACCATCCCAGATGATGGTGGGGCTTCTCATTCTCCTGACTTCACAAGGACCTCTGATGGCGTGCTGGGGGTGGGGTAGGGTGGGGGTGGGAGATTTCACTGACTCTTTCTCTTTCCTTCTCTCCCTACCCATGTCTACCTCAGTAGACTTCGCTGTCTTTCGGGCCCTTACACATGCTGTTTCTACATCCTGGCCCCTGCTGCAAGGTTCTTTCCCCTTTTCCAAAGCTAACACTTTGAGGCAGAGGTGGCAAGTTGAAGAACAATGTCACTTTTTTTGAGGAGGCTATAGGGAGGTGGCTGGGTTTGTGGGGAGAGTGGACTGTGGGCTGCAGGATTTCCTCCTGGGTGGTGAAATGCTATGTGTGCTGGCACACACCTTTAATCCCAGCATTCTGGAGGCAGAGGCAGCCAGATCTCTGTGAGTGCTAGGCTAGCCTGGTCTACATAGTGAATTCCAGGTCAGCCAGGGCTATATAGAGAGACCCTATCTCAAGGGGGGGGGATAGTGCCTTCCTTCCTTCCTTCCTTCCTTCCTTCCTTCCTTCCTTCCTTCCAATCATCTCATTAGCCTCAAACTCCATATGTAGCTGAGGTTGAAAATTTTAAAATTACATTTATTTATTTTGTGTGTACAAGAGCCACAGAGCACGTGTGCAGGTCGAGGAACAGCTTTCAGGCATCAGTGCTCTGGTTTCACCCATGTTGCTAAGCTTGGTGGCAAATGTCATTTCGTCATCCCTCTAGGAATCCTAAAGGGCATGGAATCCCACCTCAAATGGGCACATGTCAGTTCTGTCTCAGCAGAACTGAGGACAGTGAATGAATAGTATGTGAGTGGGTCAGGTGATCGCAGCCTCAGGATTGGCTCAATAGCAATGTCCATCCATCAGCCATCAGAGACTTGCTCTCTCTGGCTTTCAAAGATTCTGGGTAAAGACAAATAGCCCTGAAGTTCCCACCTGGAGTGAGAACCCCTGTGAGCTCTTTTGTAATCCTCCCGCAAGTATGCAGTCTGGGAAACTGAGGCCTGAGACGGTCATGGCAGTCCTGAGGGCCCACAGTACCAGACTGGGAGTCCAAAAGCCAACCAGACCCACAGCTGCTGTCCATGACTGACCACCCAGTGGCCCCAGACATGGGGGAAGCTCAGCTTCTGCCCAGCATAGGTACACGCTATCAGCCTATCCTGGTTTCTGTTTGCTCATCTGCAGTATGGAAGGAAGAATCCCCTCTATGTCTGGGTTGTCAGGGAGACCAGTAACCCTAACTACTCATAAGTGAAGGGACCATGGGCAGGAATTTGGTGCATGTCCATGGTGCAGCCATACCTGCACAAGGCCGGCATGAGTCAAAGGCCTCTGCACACAGTGGGTGCCCACCTATGGAGGGCAGTTCCTTCCTCTTACTTTCTCAGAGCCTGGAAAGATGTATTCCTGCTTCCTGGGTCCCATTGGCCACTTACTCTCCTAGCTAGAGGAAAGACCTTTACTCTGCCTCAGTTTCCTAATCTGTAAGGCACTGCATGAGAGAGACCCCATTACACTCCATCCTGAGGAGGTGGAGGAGCAGAAGTTCAAGGTCATCCTTAGCTACATAGTGAATTGGAGGCCAGCGTGGGCTACACAAGACCCTGTCTCCAAAGAGGAAGTGGGAAGGGATTAATTTAAAAACCACATGCTCAGTGAATGCTGATCCCACTTCTGGCAGCGGGCAGTGCCTGACTGAGGTCTAATTGTCTGGCTCTCAGACAGATGTGAGCTCCCAGAAATGCAACTGCCCCACCCCACCCCAGACATAGACATCCCTCCTCCAGCGCAGGCTGCTGTCCTGTGATTTGCCTTTTCTAATCTAGAAGACCCTTGGGAGATGAAGTAAGGAAAATAAATAAGCAAACGTGTAATTCAGTGCACCTGCATTAATAACCAAATCCAAAGAATTCTCCACTCCTCTTCCTGGGTGAGAAGGCAGGAACCCCACAGGCCCAGGCCATCGCTCAGGTCTCTGGGATCGGGGGTGTGGCACAGCAGAGGGCTGTGGAGTGGCTGTGCAGCCTGGCCTTCCTGAGCAAGCATTGCTTCAGCAAGACCTCCAGCAGGGCTCTAAGCTGTGCTGACTCCAGCTTCATGCCCAGACCCTGTGGGTGATTCAGCCTGGCTGCCCCCTTGGTTCAGGTGCCTGCAGCTCCCTCATCCAGGGTCATCTCACCCAAGGGTCTCTTCACTGATTTTGACCTTGAGAACCAGTTCACCAGAAACCATGGCTGGGATGCCTTCCCCACTTCTAAGTTCCCCTCAGCTTAGACATCAGAATAAATTATTAAATTCTGAAGAAAGGGACAATGTGTATGTGTGGGGGTGGGGTGTAGTCCGCAGGACCTGTCGGTGCAGGTGGATACTCCATTCCTAGCCTCACTGTCAGGATGAGGAGGGGGGCTCACTCTCAATGCTGACACAGCAGCTACCCTCTGGCCCAGACCTCATGGTTCATTTGCTGGGTGACCTTGAACAGTTTCTTCTGTGAGTCTTAGTTATGAAAGGAGTGGTTGAATCAGACCTCAGATTTTTAATCAGTCATTAAAATTTCCTAAGTGTTTGAAAGACTGCCTGACTGTGGAGCAAGCTCTTGACTTCTGTGAGGAAGAGGAAGGATAAAGGAGGTAGGACAGAAGAAGATGGAGGAAGGAGCAGAGAGAGAGGTAGGTGGAGGGGGGAGTTCAAATCCTAGTCCCCAGTGCTGTGCAAACATGACGGCCATGTCTGGTAGCCAGTGGCCTGTGGACCTGGCTCTTCCTGAGGCAGGAGATAGGATGGTCTGTGCAGAGGGCTGGGCTCAGGCAGGTAACGCTTGCTATGACTGAGAGCTAGGTGACAAGCACAGAGACCTTCCCAGCTTCTCCTGGTGGCCCCAAGAGATGCCCCCGCCCCCATCTCAGTGGCCAGCAGACATCAGAGCAGATGTGACTGGCTTGAGGCCTCTAGGGTCCTCTCTGGGTGGAGGACATACCTTCTAGCCTCTTGAAATCACGTCCACACGGAGCCCTGAGCATCTGTGAATGACACATTGGTTGGTGTCTGGGAGCTGGGAGGCACCCCTGTTCTTCTGGCTTTGGGGGACACAAGAGGATGGCTTGAGTCAAAAGGTGAGGCCAGCCAGGGAGCATGGGAGGGTCCCATGTTAACAACGGCAATACAGGATGTGAGATAGTATTTGAATTTCACATAAATAATAAATGATTTTGTTCACATAATTATGTCCCACGAGACTAAGAGCCATTTCCTGTTAATCTAAAACTTGAACCTGAGAAAACATCCAGTATTTCATCTGCCATCCTTGCTCACTATGTAGCTGAGACATGACCTCTGCCCTGGTTTTTGCCTGCTCTTAGCTTCCTGCGGGGTACACCCACCCATCTGTTAGACTCTAGCCCCGATGTCTTCCGTACACACGGGGTTTCAGTGGTCTAGCCTATCTCACCCCCCTATTTTTTCTGGAGTTAGCAAGTCCTGAATTAGCCCCTGGAGAACAAAACAGTCCCAAGACAGGGTGAGGCTCACCTCCCTGGGAAGGCACACACACCAGACAAACCTAGCTCTCAGGACACGTGGCAGGCCCAGTTGGGTGTCTGACAGTCACATGGAGGATGGCAGGAACTCTGGCCTGTGCCAGGCTGGAGTGTGCCCTACCCAGCAGGGAGGGGCAGGCTATGCCCAGGAGCTACCAGTAGGGGGCACCATCTGGGCCCCAGCCTGGTACCAGTGTGCCACAAAAATCGTGAGCTGGCCCTTCCCTCCTCTGGGCAAGAGGAACGGGTGTTGGAGCGACTCCCAGACGAGAGGGCTGTGAAATGTAGGTCAGTTCCCAAGCCAGCGAGTGATGTCACCTTCTCCTTGGGACGAAGAGGAGGCTGCAGGGAGTTGGGTGAACATAGAATAAGGGGTGCTGGGCACAGGCAGGAGGAGGTCCAGGGGTGTGTCCTCTGAAGGGCTGAGCCCCAAAGGGATCATATACAGCTACATATCCATGGGTGTCCATGTTGGAAGCAGGGGAGAGCGGATCTTGTCTTCTTGTGAAGCAACTCACTGCAAGTCACTGCCTAGCTGGTCCCCAAGGCCCACGCATTCCTCACTGCCCACCTGCTGTCACACAGGAGACCAGCTAATGCCAGAGTTGTGGCTTCCAACCCTGCGGATATGGTCTTCTGATGCAGTCAGCAGCATCTTTCTCTTACCAGGGAGCACATCACTCTTCTATCTGGGGAGCATCTCACTGGGCCTTTTGGTATGACAAGGTTGACTCCAATTCAAAGTTGGTTGGCAAGCAAAAGAGGTCACCAGGATATTACCTTCCTGAGGGACTCATAGAGGAGCAGAGATATGGCTGGGTGGAGGGTGGGGTGGGCCTCAAGGTGGGATGGTATTACTCTACTTCAGCTTGAACTCAGGATAATGAAGCCTGTGGCCTTGGGCCCTTGGTGGGTTGGGTGGCTGAATCTTTGGTAGGCTGTGTGATAATGGGGAGAGGTCATCTGGGCTTAAAGCAAGAGAAAAGTCAGGAGAGAAGCTCAAGAAGTCAAATGGCCAGAGAGCATGACACATCCATGACCACAGCCTCAGGAATCTGTAAGGAACTGGATGTCTGGCTAACTAGCCAGACAGAGGTCCCAAGGCTTGAGTCTGGCAGAGTCAAGACCAGAGCCCCCAGGAAGGAGGAGATGATGTTAAGTTGCAGGCTGAGGGGCCACTGAGCAGTGGAGCGGCTGGGCGATGCCAAGGTAATGTGGACAGATGCCGGCTGCTGCTCCTCCTGGAGCTGATGGCCGGCAATTGAGTTCATTGACTAAATCAAATTTGGGCTCCTGTGCAGCCCTTTTCTATTAAGTGCACTGATGTATGTCACCTCTGCAGGCCCACTGATGAATCCCGTTATCCATCACGAAGCCAGACGAGGCCTCGCATGCACAGATGACAAACACCCATTCCCTGCCTCTCCCAATAACGTCTTCCCCTCGAGCACCAAGCACAAACTGCCAACATGAGCGAAGCGCAGGTCCTGGGATAATGAACCCACCTTGGGCTGCCTTCTCTGGGACCCCTAACTGCCTCCACACCTCTGTGTTCTGCTTCTCCTCCAAGATCTCAAGGGTTTTCCCCTAACACACACTCTCATTTTCTCTCTTTAACACAGGACCATGTTCATACAACACACACACACACACACACACACACACACACACACACACACACACGCACATACACATAAGTTTTCCAGATTCCCTCCAGAAACTTCTTCCTTCAGTTGTTGCTATTTGACTAGGTAAAGCCTCCATCCACGCAGCACCTCAAGTTAGAAACCCAGGAGTCTCCTGGGAAGCCCTCTTTGCAGCCCACACCTGCTGACTCTGTCAACTCTACTGCCAGAAGCCGCCCTGAGGTGGCTGGTACCTGCTCCCTCCATAATCATCTTTCACCATCAGACCCAGTCAGGGCTGCTGTGGGCATGACATCACATGCTCTCCCAATCTTCTGCCTTTTCACTGCAATAAGAGGCCAGGCCATGCTTGCTCACAGCCCACAGGCTCACCTCATCTGTCCCTAGACTGCCACTAAAGCCAATGCCTTTCCCTGGTTGCGGAGACCACCGGCACCCAGCTCAGCCTGCAGTGCCTCACTCTTGTGCCCACACACCACATCTCAGTCTCCATCATGCTGAGTCTTTAGAACCTCTTAGACAAGGACTCTGCACCTGCTGCCCCTTGCTGGGAATGGCCCCCCTCCCCATTTACCCTTCAGTGTCTGCTTGGAGGCTACCTCCTTTGTGGGTCCAGCTCTCAGTTTGTTCCAGTGTTACCTTGTGTCTTTGTTGGCTCCATTTCCATACATGACTTTGGTTTGTCCCACATTCTTCCTTTTAGAGTATCAATACTTCTGACCCGTAGCATCTGCTCACACCCAGCAGGTTACAGAGGACAGCATGGGTTAATTTCTGCCACTATCACCCCACAAATATGTGACCTCTATGGAAGCATGATCATTTTTTTAAAAGATGCATTTATTATGCATATAGTATCCTGCTAGCATGTACATGCCAGAAGAGGGCACTAGATGTCATTATGGATGGTTGTGAGCCACCGTGTGGTTGCTGGGAACTGAACTCAGGTCCTCTGGAAGAGCAGCCAGTGCTTTTAACCTCTGAGCAGTCTCTCTACCCCCATCATGGTCATCTTATTAAGATGCCAGTTTGAATAGAGTGAGCCTGAGCCCAAAATCTTATGCTTAGAATCTTTATAAAGATGGGACAGAGGGGAAGAAAAAAAAAAAAAAAAGACAAAACTCAGCAGGAGGCAAGCTGGGAGGGGAGAAAGCTGCAAAGGCACAATGAGGCCAAGGCTGCCAAGGCTGCCCCAGGCCTCAGAGAACCTGGCACCTCACTGTTCAGTCAGAAAGATGGAAAAGGGGGTGAGAAAAGTCAGAGGGAAACTCCAGAAACAAGGGAGCAGAGAGCCTGGGCAGGTATGGTGCCAGCAAGAACCACCGTCTTTGGAGCAACTGTGAGACTCCCAAGCATCCTGGTATCCCTCCCCTATCCTGGAACTCACTATGTAGTCCACACTATCCTGGAACTCACAGAAATTTACCTGTCTCTGCCTCTCAGTGCTCGGTTTAAAGGTGTGAGCCACTATACCCAGCCCTCCACTGCCTTGATTTAAGATAGTGCCTCTCTCTCTCTATGTAGACCAGGCTGGCCTCAAACTCACAAAGATCCAGTACTCTGCCTCTTGAGTACTGAGAGATAAGGCATGCACTACCACACCCACCCCATTCATTTCTTAACCTTCAGGCCTCAGTTTCCCATTTTGTAATGAGGACAAGAATCCTCTAGGGGCAGGGCTCAATGAAGAAACCACAGAAAAGTGTTGGGGTGGAGGTGGCACTAGCCTGTGTGACTTGCTCTGTAAGTGACGTCACCCACTGAGAGACAGTTCCATCCTCCCCAGCGTCCAGGGTTCCCTTCCCACGCACTCACGTTTGCAGTACAGAGTCAAGGAGAAAGAGGTGCAGAGTGAGGGGAAAGGCTCCTTCCTCCTTGCTCCCTGCCTGCCCTCGGAAGAGGGTTTCTTCTCTCTGTCATGTCTATTCTTGTCCTGTGACTTCATCTCCAGTTACTCGCGATCAATAGGGACAGGAGGTTTATGAAAAAGACTGGGAGGCAGGAGGGGGCAGGGTCAAGGGAGAAGACAGGGTGGGTGTGGCCCAGAGTCCACAGGGACAACTTCCCACCAGGCTCAGTGAGGACCCTGGTATTAGGCAGGTCCCTTCCTTCTCAAGGGTTTGGCCTCCTCCAGGGCAAAAGAGGACAGAACATGGTCAACACCAGGCATTAGGCATACTGAATAGAGAGTCCACTCGTTTTCTGTCTCTGGCTTATACAATCCCAGCATGGCAGGTTTCTTGGAGCCTATAAGAGTTTTCAGGGTAGAAAAAAAATATCTCTAGAGTAAGATCTGATAGAGTGAATTGGGTGCCCCTCCCTCTCCGCTGACTCTGAGACCTGGTGGGCAGCTCCTAATGTGTCAGCATTGCCAAGGGCCTGTGTGGCTGCTGTCACAGCTGCAAGGAGGCCCTGGGGCTGTCAGCGCTGTGCTGCAGAGGCATTTTATTTTGTGTGGACAGGGCTTCCAAAGACTTTGGAAGGCAATGCTGCTATATTAAGGAACAAGAGATTTCACAATCTGTGCTGCTGTGTGTCCCTCCACCATGCTGCTGTGTGTCCCTCCACCATGCTGCTCTGTGTCCCTCCACCATGCTGCTCTGTGTCCCTCCACCATGCTGCTCTGTGTCCCTCCATCATGCTGCTCTGTGTCCCTCCACCATGCTGCTGTGTGTCCCTCCACCATGCTGCTCTGTGTCCCCTCCACCATGCTGTTCTGTGTCCCTCCACCATGCTGCTGTGCTCCAAGGGGCTAGCTGGCTGCACTTCTCCATAGGCTACCCTCTTTCCCATTGCTTCTGATGACACAGTGACCCTCTCTTCCAATGCCTCCCAGGCCTGGGGCTGTTGGGCTTGCAAATCCTGCTAGACCAAAGGCACACTTCCTCATGCCTATCCTAGGTGTCAGGATCTGGGCTCAGTGTGGCCAGGACATCAACCCCAGCACCCGTATCATCGCATCTGCCTTCCTTCTCTCCTGCCATCTGAGTGAAGAAAGGGGGCACACTCCAAAGCCATCATTTTATCAACAGCTCACATGCTGGGGAGATCAGTTCTGTGGGTCCATATTGCTGAGAAGGAAACTGAGTCTCAGACAGGTTTCCATTTGGCAGCTCCCCTCCTAGACGTCCACCCCCCTCTCCCAGCTCACTGGAGGCTTTGCAAAGGCCCTGCTTTCCAGAACTCTTGGACACCTGCCAAATGGAAGTCAATTCATGGTGGGCCTCCCTCCTCCCTCCCTTTCTTCCTTCTTTCTTTCTTGATTTTTTTTTTCTTAGACAGGTTTTTTTTTTCTGTATAGCCTTGACTGTCCTGGAACTCTGTAGAGCAGGCTGGCCTGAACTCACAAAGAGCCACCTGACTCTTCCTCCTGAGTGCTGGGATTAAATGCATGCACCACCACTTGGACTCACTGAGGATCCTATCTTATAGAACTTTCTGGACATTTAGGGTGAGCTGGGGGGCTGGGACAGGCTGTGTGTCCCTGCTCCACAGGAGCCTGGATGATCTCATTCCTCCTCCAAAGCAGCTTTTGGCCCAGATTCTCTGCAGTTTAAAGCCGGCCTCTCCTGCCTAGACTGTGTACCTGAGCTCCCCACATGCGGGAGAAAATAACTCCCATCTCCTTCCAGCCTTCCAGGAACAGACCCTGGGGATGGGGCTGCAGGAAGATAGAGACCCAGGGTACTGGTCGCTGGATTTCACTCTTAGCCACTGGTGCAACCCTTACGTTGCAGCCCTGCATACCTGTGTCCATTTGTACTAACTTTTTATTCCCTGAGATCCTGCCAGATGCCTCTGATCCCGCCCTCTCAGCCATCTGGGTCCTTCTTGGAGTTGTAATTGCTGAGCAAGAAGCCACCAGCAAAACAAAGAACTTGAGACTTGGGAGAGGAGGTTGGGATACTGCCTTGTGGTACATATTCCCTCAGCATTTGAGGGGTGACGTCAGAGTTAGGATGAGCACCCACATGACTGTGAGGTCAATGCCTCACCTGAGAAAGCTGTGTGAGGCCTTCTTGATGTTGGATAAGTCTGGACTGAGATCCTGGTTGCCTGACATTTAAATCCCCTCCTCTGAGAACAGCACTGACCCCGCAGAGTAAGCTCCGTGGGCCAAGGTCAAGTCCAGTTTGCTCAATGTTTCAACCTGGGCTTGTGGGATCTTACACCCTCAATACCCGCTTGGGGAGTTATTTGCTATTATTTTGTCAGCAGGTCACAGAAGGAGGCGGGTGCCATGGAGTGAGGGGCCCTAGAACCTGAGATCACTTGAGCATTTCAGGGGCTTCCTCTTTTGGCTCCCACACTTGCCTCATGCCATTTAACCAGACCTAATTAATCAATAACCAAGCTGTTGCTTTCCTGCCAACTAGCCACCTGAAGAGCTCCTATTCTATCTGTGAATTGATCGCCACCACGACAGAGAATCCCTGTGCCCACAAAGGCTGAGTGCCAAAGGAATGCCTGGATTGTCCTGCCACTCTTCTGTAGAGACAGTGGATCCCAGTGGCCCAATGTGGTCTCAGATAGAAAAGAGAGGGCTAGAGAGGGGTGGGGCTTGAACCTCAGGTTACCAAAGAGATGGTTGTTACCCTACTGGAACTTAAGGTACATTCAGGTCCTCACTGCTGCTACCAAAGGAGGGAGCCTGCATCCCTTAAAGCCTGAGTCTTGGATATACTGAAGAACTGGACAAAGAAACAGGTTAGGGTCCTGAGGGCCTGGGGTCCTCCATGCTACCTTAAAGTGCTATAATGTGTGGGCCCACGGCTCCTGCTACAGCACCTTTGATGTGTTAGTTGACAGCTTGACAAGGCCAAGAATCACCTGTGTGATAGGCCTCTGGGCATACCTATGTGAATTACCTTTCAGTTTTGTATTTTTTTAAAGACAAGTCTCTCTGTATGTCCTGGAACACCCTATATAGATCAGGCTGGTCTCCAACTCACAGAGATTGCCCTGCCTCTGGCTCCTGAGTGCTGGGATTAAAAGTGCGTGTCACCGTGACCACCATGGGGATTATCCTCATTGTGCCAACTGAACAGGGACGACCCACAGACTATGAGTGACAACCATTCCTTGCCAGAGATCCTGGACTGTGTGCGTGGAAAAAAGGAGCTTTGAGGCAGGTGGCATTCATCACTCTCTGCTTTCTGGTTGAGAAATGATACCCAGCAGTGGTTTTCAATCTGTCACAGGGGTTACCTAAGACCATCTGAAAGCACAGGTATTTGCACTATGATTCATAACAGTAGCAAAATTACAGTTATGAAGTGGCAACAAAAATAATTTTATGGTTGGGGTTGTCCCAGTGTTAGGAAGGTTGAGAACCACCGCTCTCCAGCCTTGACTTCCCCACCCTGGTGAACTATTCTCTGAACCAAAATAAACCATTTCTTCCTTAAGCTGCCTTGGCCAGGGTATTTTAAAAACCTTTTTTAGATTTATTTCTTTTTATGTGTATAAATGTTTTGTCTGTCTGTCTGTCTGTCTGTGTTCATGTAGGTCAGAAGAGAGCATCAAATCTCTTGGAACTGACATTATCGATGGTTGTGAGTCACTGTTGGGAACCAAACCTGGGTCCTCTGAAAGAGCAGCGAGTGTTCTTAATTGCCGAGCCATCTCTCCTGTCCCTTTTCATGGCATTTTACTACAGCAATAGGACAAAGCATAAAGACAGTGGCCATCTTTCAGATGGCTTCCAGAACATCCCAGATTTAATATGTTCTGTCCTAAGTGGGTAAGAACTAGAAATCACAGGCATTCACAGCGCAGGCCACCATGTACACTTGCTTATGTCTTTCTGCCAGCTTTGAACCTGACTCTGCTTCCTCTGTCCCTCTGGCCATCACCCGAAAGCCACAAAGGTAGATCTGCAACAAGAATGCCGCCCAGCACACCACCCATTCCAGGCAAAGGAGGGAGCTGGCTCCAGGCTTTTCCCACTCCAAGCCTCCACATCTTTCTTCCCAAACCTGACTAAAATATAGAAATACACACCGGCATGCCATGTGACTTATAAAAGCAAAACAAAGGAGTAGGTCAGAGGGTTAGAAACGATGCAAGATGCAAATACAGTGCTAGTGTATGAATGTCTCAAACACACACACACACACACACACACACACACACACACACGAACAAAACAATAGCAAAAAGAAAAATCACCAAAAGCAAAGCTCCCCTCATGGGGCAGCTAATGGCTTTTCCTCATGTCAGGAGCTATACCCTAGGCAGCCCAGAGCCTGCTATGGAGAGACATTTAAGATATGAGGAGGCCCTAACAGGGCACCCAGGTGCGGCCTTTGCCCCTGTCATGGTTCGCCTTCAGGCCTCACACTGCCCTCTGTCAGCCTGCTCCTGCTCTGTGGGGCCATCCCTTTATCCAGTATTCATTTTATTTAATACTTTATAAAATGCATGTACTGCACGCTGGGCACCGCTGTGAGCCCCTTGCCATGTCTGACTCATCTAGGCACCCCAAGGTCCAAAGGGAAGCTTCCAGTTGGTTCCACAGGTGGTTTAGGAATGAGGACATCTCATAAAGCCAGCACAGTTCTCTCTCACTGAATGAACAAACATCCTGCATGGTGCCGAACCTCCTGCCCTCCTGAGCATTTAAGACCCACACAAGCTCCACAATTACAGTAAAGCTTGGCTATCTTGACTGCACAGGCTATCCTTTGATGTAGTACCAGGTGACATCCGAGACAAGTGACTTCCTGCCTTGAAACCAGGTGGCATCCTGATAACAAGGTTATATCTAGTACCAAGTTGATAAAACTTTCCAGGAATCAAATGAAAATCCAGATGTCAGATACCAGCTAACATCCCAGAAAAGAGGTGATCTCTAGGCATTCAGGTGACATCCTAGGTACCAGGTGACACCCCAGATATCAGATAACAACTCTGGGAAACAGGTAACAGTCCTAGAATCAGGTGACATCTCTAGATCCAGGTGACATTTCATATATCATATAAAATCCCTGAAAACCAGGGATCCCTAGAAACAGGTAACATCCAGGTAACAACATTCCAGGAAACAGCGGACATCCTGAGGGACAAACTAGTGACCATGGACCTTACCTGCCGATGACTTCTATATTGGAGATGGCGTAGAAGTACTTGTAGAGGTTTTCCCGCTGCACGTAGGTGCCGCCCAGCGCAGGGCGGAGCAGCCGCATACGCAGATCAGTGAAAGTGAAGAACTCCTTGAGACCCTTGGCACTTTCGAGCCTCGTGTACAGGTTATCCATGTTGCGCAGGTCAGGGCCAGCAAAGATGGCAAAGCGGTCCCTTACCTCGAAGCGCACATGCTTCTCCTTCTTGGACCCTGCCCAGCGTGAGTACTCCTCCGTGCAGAGCACCCGATGGGCGCTAGAGGGTGACATGTCTCGGGCCCGGCGGGCAGACATGCCGAAGGCCTCCATGCAGTCCTCTGCGTAGAACTGGTAGGGCTGCCAGGTGCGGCCATTGTCCAGGGACTTCTCGAGGACCATGACCGTGGGCCGGCCATACTCGAAAGTCATCACCACGTCATCTGTCAGCTCCACACTCTTGTTCCATGAGAGGGTGATGTTAGCCTCCAGTGGGCTGGGGTAGCGACTCCATGTGACACTTTGCCAGTAGGTGGCCAGTCCCTCATCTTCCCTGTCAAACATAAGCCGAGGTGGGTGGGCCAGGTCAGGGTTGGAGGCATCACACTCGTTACTGCACAAGTAGGGGTTTTCCTGCAGAGCAAGGGAGACAGGTAGGTGCTAGTCACTGGGAGGGAGGGGCCCATGGTGTGCTTGCCTGGTGCCTAGCCATCACCAAGCCCTAGATGCAGTCAGTGGGAACTGCCTGTCCCACACAGATAGAAGGTGCCTGATAATAAGATAATGGGGCAGGTGTGGACAGAAAGCTGGGGCTCTTAGATATTTTTTACTTTCTACTCCATGTTCTATAAGCCCCCCATAACTGCTCTGGATGGTAGGCCTAATTAACAGACAACGAGCCCTTCCATTGACAGCCACACAGTGCCCCAGTCCACACAGCCACTTTGATGAATATTTCAGGTGTCTGTGCAGAGACAAAGTAGCTTGGATCTGAGTTAAAAACCTCTTGCTCTCTAATGAGCCATGAGGCCCCTGAGGGGGATGGACACATTGCCACCAACCCCCGCCACCCCAGCCAGCAACACTGCAGTCAGCCATTGGCCACAGGCTTTGATCCCCCACAGCACAGGGTTGGTGCCCCGCTGCCTAGAGCTGCTCTGTGGGCACAGCTAGCCTGGGGGGTTCACTAAGGCGGGACCCACAAAGCCCTGACTGACCAAAATAGCTCTGTCCAAGCACTCTGTGGTGCCAATGTTCACCCCACCAGCCTGGCCCTGCTGATGAGTGGGACCAGAGACCTTGGGGGTACAAAGAATGTCCCACCAGTGTGACACCTTATTGAGTAGAGTGGGAAACTGAGGCTGGGGAATGCAAGATAAACTCAGGCCTTCTCAGGTATTGGAAGTACTTCTGAGGAGAGACCAGCTGTAGCAGCCCCCCCTCTCCCGCCTTCTCCCCCTTCTTCCCATTTCCTCCTTATCCACCTCCCTTCCTGCCTCCCCCTGCCCTTGCTACCTGGGTGACACCCCCTTTCAAGTCTGGCAAGCTGACAAACAATGACAGAGGAGGAGCTTTTTGTCACTTCTCTGGTGTCTCATGCTGTTGGCCTAAATGGGAAGGGTCTGAGTGACCTCCACAGGCTCAGTGACAAGCAGAGGCCAAGCCTAGTGACCAGGAGAAGGTAAGAGGCTGCGGGGCTGGAGGAGGTTGGCTGACCATGAGGTCGCCCCTGTATCCCCAGCCACAGGGCACAGTGTGTCTGCTTGTGCACTGGGAAGTGGAATGCCCGACACACACTTAGAGTTTGTACATGAATGAGGGGCTGGATGCAGGCTGGATGCTTTCCCAGTCCCTTTCTCCTAGTGTTCTGAGCCTTATCTGGGGCTCCCCTGTGTCCCTCAAACTCACATGTTAATGCCTAAGCCTCAGCAACCTCAAAAGGTAGCTAGCTCTATTTTGACACAGTCTTTAAGATAAAAGAGTTGCCTGAGTGGTGGTGGTGCACACCTTTAATCACAGCACTCAGAAGGCAGAGGCAGGCAGATCTCTGTGAGTTCAAGGCCAGCCTGGCCTACAGAGTGAGCTTCAGAGAAACCTTGTCTCGGAAAAAAGAAGCAAAAAAGAGGGAAGAGTTTTAGGAGCCCCTCCCATGGGGCTTCTGCTTCTATAAAAGGCCCTCTTATAAGCAGAGAAAAGGGCTCATACAGAAATACCAGGGGGCATATTCACACACGCCAGAGAAAAGGCATGAATTCAGATGGAGGTGGCCACATGCATCATAAGGAGTGAGGCTTCAGGAGGAACCACACCTCCGACACCTTGATTTTGAAACTGTGAGTCAGTGAATGTCCTTGCTGAAGATATCAGTGCCCGGCAAGCGTATCTTAGTGAACCAAGTAGGATGGGTGTTGCTGAGCCTGGGTTTTCCAGGGTGATCTCAGGGACTCTCTAGGCTGCTTCCACACACCTCCTTCTCCAAAGGCCATGTCCTTCCTCAGGCCACCTGGTCCCTGGGTAATTTTATTAATGTCTGCCTATCTCATATTGACTATCAATATTCCTGTCACACACACACACACACACACACACACACACACACACACACACACACACACCAGCTTCTGTGAATCACCATACCAATCTTTTCCCTTGGATCCTTTTCCAGCCCCCTGCCTTACCTATATCCCCAGCCTACTACTAGTCCTTGGGCTAGGGGGTGGGGGACACAGTGTTCCTCAAAGCCATCAGCTGTTCCTGGCCTCCTGTCATAGAGAAGGGGCTTTGCCAGGGTCTGGGGACTCCAGCCTGATTAAGGATACATGCTAGAAACCCAACATGCTGGGCCTGCCAGCCCCTACCCCAGCCCCTGGGAAGCAGATGGTGAGGCACTAATGAATCAGCCTGTGTATTTACCAGGCTCATGCCGGCTGCAGAGAGGACTCTGCCAGCCACGAGCACAGCAAATAATCCCAAACCATGGCCAGCTTCTCAGTTTCTTCCCCCTTTTCCTCCCACCTCACAGCCACCACAAGATCTCAGCATCCTGTCACCAAGGAGGCACGGGCTGTGGCCACACTGCGCCAAGCCCTTTCTAAACACGCATTGGCTCAGACCCGGGCTTGCTTTCCATGACACACCAGGGAGCACTCCAGGGGAGTTCCAGCCGGCCCCACCCCCACCTGAGTGGGACAGCTGAGGACGGTGGGAGGCAGCAGTAACTTGCCCAGCCTTCTGGGTTTCTAGCTCCCATGACTACAGAACAGATTAAGTGTCAGTGAAAACAGCCAAATGGAGTGTCCTGACGAGGACAGCCCAATGGTAGGCGAGTTTCAGGCACCCTTTACCTTGCAGAATGGAACTCAGGTTAAGCACTGATGCTATCAAAAAGGTGGGAGCATTTGTTTCTCTGTCCACTTAATGATTAGCACCCCAAAACAATGGCATCCAGCCCTGATTTTGAGGGCTTTGGGGGAGCTTGGGGACTTGGGCCATGGTTTAGTCAGTAAAGTGCTTGCTGAAGGGACCAAAGTTTGAGCCTCAGCAGCCATGGTAAAAAGCCAGGCTAGATGATATACTTGTAGCTCTAACTGTGGAGGCAGAGGCAGAAACATCCACTGTGCACTGGCCAGCCTAGGTTAGTTGGCAAGTGTCAGGCCAATGAGATACCTTATCTCAGAATCAAGGAGTATGGTGCCTAAGGAGTGACATCCAAGGTTGACCTCTGGCCTCTACTTATATGTGCACACAAAAACATGCACACATATAAACAAAAAGCCTTGGCGTTTCCCCTCCCCACAATTCAGTCACCCACCACATACATTCCCCATACAGATTCTAAGGGCCCCGTGGAGCACTAAGTCTGGGTTATAACCCCTTGTTTAAGAGTATGGGGTCATTAAGGAAATTGGCTCTAAGGTCTAAAAACTCTAAGCTCAGCCAGGCTCCACCCTCTGGAGGCCTTGTGACCTTGAGAAAGCCATTTGACTTTTCTGAGTCTCTATTTCCTTGTCCTGTGTTTATGAGATAGAGTGTATGAGGAACCCAGATGATGTCACTATAGGGTACCTATGGCTTTACATAGCCAATTCCTGAGTGTCAACTAGAGTGGCGGTATCCCAGCTACCTTACAAGGGAAAGAGATGAAGGTGGATGCTGGAAGATGCTGGGAACCTGCTACCTTGGTGACATGGACCACCTTGAACATAGATGCTTAAGTTACAGCTAGTCCAGAGGAGCATAGTGATGGTAGGGCCAGGGTCAGATATTGTTATGGTCACTAAGTACAATGTCACTTCCTCTGGATATGATGGGGCTGACCTTGGAGAATTGGAGGTCAGCATCTCTGCAATTGCCCTGTCTCTACACACCCCAAGCAAGTCACCTGCAAGGCAGGCAGTGGAGCTATCCTGGACCAGCAGCAAAAGGTACCAGGGTGGGGTGGGGTGGCATGGCTGGAGGAGACAGACTGGCAAAATCATTTTCGTGCCAGGTTTGAGTACTTTTGTCTTTTCAATGATTTTTGTTTCTATGTTATTTTCCAGGGCAGGAGGCAGAGTCTGGGCAACCTCCAGGTGAAAAGCATAATGGAACAGGAAGTGACCTGCTGTCAAGCAGAGTGACCCTCATCTGGGAAAGTTCAGCCATGTGAATCTCCAAATCCCTAACCCAGAAGTCCTTACAGGCCTCTTGGGTCTTAAACAGCCTATGTTCAGATGGTCTGTGTCATGGAGTCCCCCCGTTTCCAGCATCTCCTGTTATTCACCTCCATATCTCTTCCACTCCAGTTGACATGCAAGAATGGGCTGTGTAAAACTGTCACCATTGTGTGGTGACATCGCCTGGGTGTGACACAGAACACAGAATGAGAAAACAGAAGCTCAGAAAGGTCAGGTGGTTTTCTCAAGGTCACCAGAATTGGAACGTCTTGGCTAGAGAAATGGATGGCTTCATACCAACCGGGCTTGAGAACCAAATCCCTGTTGGGACTCTCAGCCACTGCCTGTGATAGGAGCCAACTTGGTGCTTCGCTAAGGGGCGTGAAGGGTAAGTCTGTGGTGGGCTGAGGAGGGGCAGAAGATGCTTTCAGCCACACCTAAGCTCCCTGAATCTGAGAGCTTCCAACTTCAGACCTGCTGGGGTTTAACTCATGCTACCCCAAACTATGTATTTTTAAATATTTTATTTTTATTTATGTTACGTTATGTGTTGTTGTTGGTGGTGGTGGTGGTGTGTGTGTATGTATGCATACCTGCATGCACACATATGTGTTCAAGTGATCATGGAGGCTAGAAGAACGCATCAGAGGCCCTGGAGCTGGAGTTACAGGGGTTGTGAGCTGGCAGTGTGGGTGAGGGGAACTGAACCCAGGTCCTCTGTAAGAACCGAAACTGAGTGCTCTTAACCACTAAGCCTTTTCTCCAGCTCCTTAGAGCTACTTCAAGTGGAATTTGAGAATCTTCTATGCAGTAAGTCACTCCTGGCCCTTCTTTTCAGCAGGCTGTGAGGCTCTCACTGAGGAGGGGCCTGTGTTAGGGGAAAGAGAAGGGACCCTTTAATTCTAAGGACACAGGCCATCAGGCGAAGAATCTGAGTGCCTAGGCTTTGCTGAGGTCCCCATCAGGCCTCTTAGCCAGTTTTTCTCCCCCTCATCATCTCCCTCACAGCAAGCAGAGCACACAGAGCTCAGCCCTGGAAGATGCTTGCCCTGTAAGCCCTGACACACTGAGTCCAAGCCCCAAAATCCCGGTAAAGGCAAAAGGAGAGAACTGATCCCACAGTTATCCTCTGAGCTGACCACAGAGCACATGTCCCCACAACATGTGCCCCATGCACAATAATGAATAAATAAAGAATGAGCAAACTTTAAATTATTACTATTATTACTGTTTTTTAGAGACAGAGTTTTACTGTATAACCCTGGCTGTCCTGGAACTTGCTCTGTAGAACAGGCTGGACCTTAAACTCACAGAGATCCACCTGCCTCTGCTTCCCCCATCCAGAAATTTAAATTATTTAAGAATACACAGATTCAGGCCAGGCAGTGGTGATGCACTCCTTTATTCTCAGCACTCAGGAAGCAGAGATAGGTGGATCTCTGAGTTCAAGGCCAGCTTGGTCTACAGAGTGAGTTCCAGGACAGCCAGGGTTACACACAGAGAAAAATCCTGTCTCACCCCCCCAAAAAAGAATGCTCAGATTCACCTTGTTCCTATTCCTTTTGAAAGCTCATGTGTCACATAAAACTTAAACTAAACATATCTGTATGGTTTTTTTAGATCTCTGTTTTTCTTTCTCTTTTTCTTCCTCTCTTCTTTCTGGTGCTGGGAGAAAAAATTCAGGGAGTCTTGTGTACTATGCAAGCACTCTAACAGTGACCCACAATCCCAGTCCCTTAATTTTTCTTTTTAAATTATTTATTCATTTATTTAATATGTATGGATGCCTTGTCTACATATAAGTCTGTGTACCACATACATGCCTGGTGCCGGTGGAAGCCAGAAGACATCAGATCCTCTAAAATTACAGCTACAGATGGTTGTGAGCTGCTGGGGTTGCTGGGAATCAAACCTGGGTTCTCTGGAAAATCATCCAGTGCTCTTAACCCCTAAGCTATCTCTTCGGCCTCTTTTAAAAAATATTATTTATTTATTTATTGTGTAAGTGTTTTGTATCTATGCAGCATGTGTATGCCTGGTGCCTGTGGAGGCTAGATAAGGATCCTCTGTGACTGGAGTTACAGATGGTGCTGGGAATTGAACCCAGATCTCCTGGAAGAGCAGCAAGTGCTCTTAACTGCTGAGCCATCTCTCTAGCTCTCTTCAACATCTTTTATTTGTTTTTGTGATAGGAGTCTCAGCCAGGAGCATGGGACGGATGAGAAAAGACACTGCTTCTTTTCACAAGTGTTGGGCAAATTCCCTGAGAGCAGCCACCTTGTTTGTCTTTGTCCCCACTGAAGCCTTAACCACTGGTACCCTTTGAGAATTCAGACCATCTTGGTAGAATGACTAGAAGCCCAGTGAGGAGCAGGGCATGGTGGCTCACACTGCTTATTTTTAGCACTTGGCAGGCAGAAGCAGGAGGATCTCTGTGAGTTTGAAGCCAGCCTGGACTACATAGGAAATTCCAGGACAGCCAGGATTACACAATGAGACCCTGTCTGGGTACCACAAGATGAGTTCTTGTACAATATGTGCTCAGGGATGCTGGATGTAGGAAAATTAGTTGCTGGGTTACCATGTATGCGCCTGTTCCAACCCAGCAGCACAATTTCCCTTCTGCATCCTACGGGGCAGATTCTCTAATGCCCAGTATCCAGCTTGAAGACAAGTCAGGAAACTTCCATTTACCCAAGAGGAAAAGGACATAGCCACCCTCAGCCTGTGCCACCTCCTTCCCCACCCAGGAGGCAGACAGCCGGTGTCTTTACCACCCCTGTGTGTGGGCAGGCCCCGAACAGTTCAGCAGCTGACAGATGCTTCTTGAACTTGGCTGCTGAGCTGTCAGCCTCACTGGGGGGCTGGAGATGGTTTCTGTGTCTGGTGGGGGGGAGGTGAGTCAGGAGACCCCTAAGGAGTAGCCCAGGGTATAGATGGGGGGAACAGAACATCAGCTTCCTTCTTACAAAGTCTTGGGACTTAGGGGTGAAGGAAAGTGGAGAATCTGGAAGGCAATGAAGATGGCCTTCCCTTCTCCTTGGACTTGACGAAAACTGGTCCTGGCCTGGACAGACCAAAAGACAATAAACATGTTGGCTCTTGGGTGCATTGCCCCTAACACCAGTGACATACACATATATATAACCTTGGGTCAAACCTGGAGCCATCTAACCCTCAATTTCTCTGAGGTATAGTTGATCGACAGAACAACTGTGCTAACCCTATCCTAAAGTCTCAAATTCCTCATAGTCCTCCTTCCCATGGCAGCTTGGGATGAAGGGAACAGAAGCAGCCCCACCCCCCGGTGGCAGGGAGAAAGCCAAGTGCTAAGGGGATTCGCCCTAACAAATTATTTCCTATTTCTTGGTGAGAAAAGGTGCAGTGGGATGAATTATTAACAAAGCGGAAATGGAGACTGTGTTTGCTCTTGGTCCTAATTCGGGCTGCCCTGCATCCCTGACTCCCTCCTCCTTCTCCAAGCTCTTCTCTCCAGCTAGATCTCTGTATCACTCTGTGGTTCATTGATTTCTCTCCTCTTCTTCCTCTGCCCCAGCCAACAGCAAGGTCACCTGCCTCACTCTCACGAATCAGCAGAAACCCACTGAGAGCGGCAGCCGTCCAGGGAGACTTCCTCTGTGGGGACAGTCCTCCCAGGCTCTACCAGGCTCTACCAGGCTTTACCAGGCTCTATCAATTACGCAGGCAGGGGAGGACAAGCTGGGCCTGATTCCCATCCTACACCCTAGCAGAGCACCATCCAGGGCCCTAATAACTGTCCTCTTCTCCTGGGTCCAGATTCAGTGACCATATCCTCGGCAGAGGTCTACTTTGGACCCAGAGTCTCAGGCTACCTCCCAAGCCTACCATGGCTTTAGTGCAAGTCAGCAAAAACACTTCTTGGCCCTTCACCATGTGACCATGAGGAGCAGCTTTGGAGAAAGACACCTGAAGACCTTTCATTTCAAGCCTGTCCACCATTGCTTCCTTCTAGGACTTTCTATGTGCAAGTGTAAAGTCCAGAAGAGCAGGATCCAGAATGCTCCACCTTATATGACACTCCTCAGCAGTTGCTTCATGCAGCAGCATTAAACAGCCGAGCTGGGACTCTCACCACCTGTCACAAGAAATGTATGCAGGTAGGGCTGTGGACCCAAGCAGCAACTGAGAAAATGCCAACCCCAAGACCTTCAGTTTGTTTGGGGATTCTGGTTTTGGCATCCCTTTAGAGGACCTCAGGACACCAGGCTGTGAATGTGGCTGAGACACCCAGGAGATGGCCTGATGGCTCAAGGCAAAAAGCCAGACCCTACTCACACTCACACAGCCTCCAAGGATGCAGCCCCAGTATGGCTGGCTTCCTCCATCAACAGAGCAACCACGGGGTAGGGTGGTGGTGGGGGTGTATTTGCCATGGAAGTAACTACATGAGAGCTAATCTCTCCAAGAATTTGAAATTGTCTTTAAAAAAATTTTTTTTAAAAAGGCTCCATTCTGCTTTGCCCTGGGCATATGTGAATTCTTCCCACAGCCAGACTTCCAGGAATGTTTGGGGTGGGGAAGTCTTTCCCAGTTCTGAAGCGTGCCTGGCACTCAGCCTTATGGCCCCCACATGCAGTGAATGTACTCTAGGCCCTCAGTGTACCACCTACCAAGCAGACACATGTGGGTCCCTGCCTTGGAAGAAGATGACTCCTCTACACTTGCATACAACTAGACACAGGATGCTCACCACCACCAAAAGGCAGGCGTCCCACCCTGGATTGCTCTATTTTTAGAGACTTTGGCTGTCTATTTGGCACATGCTCTATCATGGCTGATTCAAGGTCCCTTTCATGGTCTTTTCTTCTCTCATTAGGTCAGCAACATCTAGTTCATTAGGCGAAGGTGAGAGAAAATGGCAGGTGTGTGGTGGTATATTTTATATTTAATAAAATCATTTACAAAGTACAAGACCATAATCCCACAGCACAGGTGTGTGCCAGCACGCCCAGCTCAGGCCATGCAGAGGTCTTATGCATCTTAGACAGTCTCTTGTCTGTCTCCTCCTTTATCACCAGGATCACAGCAGGCTAAAGGACTTCCCTCTAGCTCTTTGGTGCTTTTGTCCAGCTGTCCCCTGTGCAGATGTCCCCTACCTGTGAGCTCATGCTCTGGGTGGTTTGCTCTCCCCAACCACCTCGTCCCCATCAGGGGCTGCACTCACCACCTGAATGGTTCATTTTTACTTAATTTCTTTAACAAGTAAATGAAAGGAAAGAAGGAGGGCTGGGGGAGGGAAGGCAGAGAAGGGAAGGGGTGGGGGGGGAGGGCTTGGAGAAGAGGAAGTCACTGGTAAAGTGCATTATCGATTGGAGACTTAGAAAATGCTTAGAGGGTAGGAAAAGCGTCCTGTTCTTTAAAAGCTTGTGCAAGGCGTAAGCTATACACAGGCAGTCTTCCCAGAGAGGTCCTACTCTGCGGACATGAATATTTCATCATGAGAGAAAAGGCAGGCTGTGAGGATTCCAGCACAGGGTGGGGCGAGGCCAGCACAGCAAGGCCCCACAACACATCCCCGGAGCCTTTGGAGCCCTGATCATTCCACCTGCTGGTGGCAGCTGCCCCAGTCTTACTTGCTGAAGAGGGGGCAGCTGGGCCTGGGACAGACAGTGAAAAGTATACAGAGGAGTAGCATACCTTAATCACCACTAATGGTACCTCTCTCCCAGGCCCTGTCCTGTCCCCATAGACGACACCACCAGATCCTTAGTCTCCTCTCGTCAGCCCATCCTCACCCTGACTCCAGGTAAAGTGATGAGGTAGATGCTATTGCCTGCCGAGCCTTAGCACTTGGAGTCAGTCTCTCAAGCCCGAGCCTTGGCTCCAGTCCTGCCCACTTACCCTAACACAACTACTCCCTCAGCACCCTCTCTCCAGTCTCAGCTTCCTCTGGGGGGAGGGGAGGAGTGTAAGTCTTGTGTGCGTTCATGGGTGTGTACATGTAGTGGTGGTGGTGGTGTGGGTGGGTGTGGGTGTGCACTTGCGCACAAGTATGCATGCATATGTAGGTTAGAGGTCAACCTTGGGTGTCATTCTTCAGGCATCTTTTTGTTTGAGACAGTCTCTCATTGGTCTTAAATTTGCCAACTGGGAATTTGCTGGCCATTGAGCCCTATGTCTGGCCACTGAGCCTCAGGGGTCCACCTAACTCTGCCTTTCCACAGCCAGGATCACAGGCTCTTGGATTACAAGTGCACAGCTTTGTGAGGGAGTTCTGGGGATCAAATCAAGTCCTCACATTGACTCTGCGAGGTCCTTGCTGACTGAGTCATCTCACTCCCACATTTCGGCTTTCTGAATTAAAGAAAGCTGGGGTACCTCTGAAGGCTCCACCAGTGGCAGGTGTCTGAATAAGCACCCCTCCCTGAGGACACCTGCCTGGCTCTGCCTATTTGTGCACACAGAAAGACATCTTCGGTAAACAACAATTTGTGCACTGGAAAGACAGGGGAGTCTCATGCAGTGTGCTCAGGGTTGCAGAGTGAGAGCCCCTTTGGTGGGTTCCCTCTCTGGGTCCTCAGCAGCCACAATAAAGTCTTAGGAGTGATGCAGCACCCACACAGATTGGGCGGTCTCTGCAAAGGACCATGGGTGGTTTTCTACTGTTCTTCAGGGAGTTAAGAGGTGTGACAGAGGAAATAAGTAGGAAGCCACAGGTGGGGCATGTGGGCAGCTGCAGACTCTGCATGGGTGAAGCCCCAAGTGGGGGTAGGACTGGTGAGATTGGGTCAAGAGGTACAGATTTATTCTTTTAGTCATTCATCAGCTACTTGTCAGCCATTTGAATGATGTCACTCCAAAGAAGCAGCTTCAGACTTTGTCCATTAGGACAAAAGGAAGAGATACATAACAATGCCCACGGTCTTAAGTCCAGAGATCCACTCCAGTGGGGAAACAGACCAACCAACAAAACAACTAACTAGCCAACCAACCAACCAGCCAAGCAAGCAAGCAACCAACCAACCAGATAGCCAACTCATCAACCAGCTAACCAACCATCTAACCAGCAAGCCAATTAACCAGCTAATCAACTAACTAACCAACTGTGAGAGTTAATCTGCATTATCTCCTTGGGAGGATTTGAAATCACCTAGGAGATACACCTCTGAACATGTCTGTGTTTCCAGAGAGGATTATAGGAAGGAAGCTCCACGCTCTTTATCCCCCACCTCATGAGCTTTGGTTCCAGTTGTAGAGTGAGCAAGTGAACTGAGTGCCAGCCTTCATCTCTCTCTGCTCATATTTCACACTTTGCCACCACAACTTCCCAACCATGATGAATGGACCCTCAAGCTGTGATCCCAAATACATTTCTTTTGTGAGTTATTTTGTCACAGCAAAACCCAAACAAAAACAACCCAAAAACTAATACACCAATCAAAGAAAACCTTACACTGATAACTCAGTGTAAGTTATCGGGTTTGGGAAGCTGGCGCAGTGGGTAAGACCTGGTCTATGAGGTCATCTGCTGCCACTCTCATTTTACAGGGGCCAAGTGCTTACTCAACACTATACTTTTGCTAGCTCAGGCACAAGGATAGTAGAGGCACGTAGGTCAATTGCCTATAACTTGATCTCATGCATGATACTATCACCAAGTCCTGCAGAAGATATGCTGGGACAGAGGAAGCCTGAGGTGGAGGGGCAGGCAAAGCACTGGGCTATGATGGATGTGCACAGTGCTGCAGGGAATTGTGAGTTGCCATGTATGCTGGTCTTGGAGCTAGCTGGGGATTATAGGAGACAAGACCAAATGGAAGACAAGAACCAGAGGTGAGTGGACAGTTGGCAGCTCCTAGAAGGTAAGCCTCCTTGGAAGAAGCAGGAGGAATCAGAGTGTGAAGCATGAGAGACTGGGGAGCACTCTCTAAGACTGGGAGTCAGAATCCAACCCCCAAAGCCAGCATGGACAGGGGTGCCTGCAGCTAAGAGGGGAGGGGGGCCTTTGAGAGCCAAGGCAGATGTGGGGTTCTTTGCTGCTCTGGTCTCTGAATTAAAGAAAGCCAGATGCACAAGGCTGGAAGGGCACGGGGCAGCCTCAAGGAAGACTTCTGTTTATCAGTGGTTCTCAAACTTGCCCGCTTACAGCTCCCTTGTAGAACGTTTATGAACCTGAAGCTCACTCAGTGTTTGTTGTATGGCTGGATATATGTGGGCATGGGGATTGTGACAAGCTCTCCAGGAGTTCCCACACAGTGCCTTGAGAAGCCCCAGGGAGCAGAGAGAGGGTCTGTAGTTGTGAGGAAGGCTGCCTCCTGGTCCTTGTCTGCTCTTGTTCTGACCACTGCTACCCACATATTATTGGGGCCTTTGAGGAGATCATTCCAAAGATAAGTAAGGAATGGGGAGCAAAAGGAGGAGAGCATAGACACTCCCATACACCCCACAGTGGAGGTGCTTCTCCCTTCAGGACCTGGGGATACCCCCACAAACACACACATTGCACAAACCTCTGAGGCTTTCCTGAGCACTGGGCATCTTAGGACTCTTCAGGAAGTTCCAGAGTGCCAAGGACAATGTCACTGCCTCCAGACCTGGGGTGGCGGATGGCTTCCCATTTGGATGAGGGCAGTGGCATTAAGGGGACAGTCTGTCTCCTCACCCTCCTCATTCCCATATCTCCCTGTGTGAGAGGATTCCAAGCACTGGGTGAGCAGGTGAGCAGGCAGGATTGCCCAGTGATAGACAGTCAGCCCTGGAGCACCCTCTCTTGCCTGCCAATCTGGGCACCCTCTATTTTTAGGTCCATTACTGTCCACTGGCGAGTATAGTTTCCCCACTCCATGCCCAGGAAGACAGATCAGATTCCACGTTTAGACGAATAAGCAAAGCCACCTCGCCTTGGATGGAGCTGGTGCGTGGGAGACTGCATGCTCCCAAATAGACGTGGAGCAAGCGAGTTATCAAATAAATGGATTAGCAGGCTGCATCTCAGCTCACAGAGCAGTGGGCGGGAAAACAGAATCACTCCTCCTCAGCTGCCTTCCTCAGGGCTGATGGGGGCTCCGCTCATCCTGCATGCATGCGTGAATGCGCATAGACCATAGCTCCCTCCATTTCCCCCTCCTTCTCAGATACTCAGAGAGACTCCCAACAGCTGTGTAGCCTGGGTAGACACTAAGATCTGGGCAGTCCAGCATGCCAGAAGCTGAGTGAGCTTGGGCAAGAGGCTTAATCTCTTTTAATATAAATTCTACCATGTGCTCTATGCGGATTCAGTTAAACTAGTTTATATTACTGCTTAGTGTACACTAAGAACTCAGTAAATGTGGCCATTGATGGAGGGTGTGGAATCAAGATCTTTAGATGCCAAGAAGACACATTCTGACTTCTCTGAGGTTAAATGCCCCTGTAAGAAGGACCCCCTTGAGTGTACCACTGGCCACCAGGGGCCATAGATGGACTCAGGGCTGTCTGGGAAGTGCAGACAGGATCTGCAACCTTGTGTTTGCACGCATACACACGAATGTTGGCACACATGTCTAGGTCCTGTTCCAGAAAGCACTTCAGGCTCGCAAAGGGTTTTGTGGCCCCTGTAAGTCAGAAGCCCCTGCACTTGGGTTTTGCTGCTAAGACAGGAGTTGATTTCTGCCTTTGGTCCCCCTCAGGTCATCCCTGGTGCCTGGGTGGATGCTGCTCTTCTCCTCATCAGTAAGTGAAGAGTGCAGGGGAACCTGGAAGGTCTCACTCAGATCCCCTCATTTGTCCTTTCTCCTTTGGGGAAGGTGGAAAGGTTGCCCAGCTATCACAGAGGGCAGAACTGTCCCAAGGAACTGGCTCATACAGCATCTGCCACACCATTGTTGGAAAAGGCTTTGGACTGGGGTGCTCTTTGACCGCCCCCCAGCACCACCGATGCCCCTTCCTGCTGCCAGCCGCCTCTTGATCCCCCATAGGGAGGGCACTCTCTAAGAAACTTCAGCTCCCCTAGTGGATGCTTCTCTCAGCCACCTTTCTTCTTCACCTTTGCCCAGAAACCGACAGTGTGCCTGGTGGACGGGATGTGCAGGGTCTTGGTTCGTTTCCACTTATTTCCCTGGGCAGTGCTTCCTGTCAAGTGGACGGATGACTTGGAAGCAGGAGGGGGGTGGGATGGTGACTGAGGAGGTCTGAAGAGTCCCCCGAGACTTAAGACAAACTGCACTGGATCTTCTTCACAGGAGGGGCCATTCTACACACACACACACACACACACACACACACACACACACACACGCACGCACGCACGCACGCACGCACGCACGCACGCACGCACGCACGCACGCACGCACACACACACACACACACTCCTGCCAGGGATAGATCTGGTTATCTAACTGGGAGTTCAATTTCAGCCCCTTCCTACCAGCCAGGCTTCTCTGCAGCTGCTCACTGTCACAACAGCCATTCAGACCTGTGCTATAGAAGAAGGTTTGGAGGAGAGAGTGGCCAAGGCTCTGAGGAGGATCCTGGCTTTGCCTTTCTGGCCATCCCTGTCTATCTGTGTGACAATGAGGATGAAAAAGTTATAAACATCAAGTATGTTAGTAGTCACAATCACGTATAGTGCCCGGGAAGATGGGTTGGGATAAGGCAAAAGAAGAGTGTGTTCCCAGAATCCTACTTCAATTGGCCATCAAAGGTACGGACTTCAATGACCATATACTATCATACCATCCTGTCCTGCCTCAGCCCGATCTTACACCCTCCTAGTGCTGCCACAGGCAAACCACTGCTCTCAGGGCTTAGCATGAGATCTCGGTCTCCTGGGGTCTTCGAGATCCAGCTCTGAGAGGTGCTTCTGGTGACAGAGGTGGCAGTTTGTGAAAGCTCAAATAGGTAAGCCAGGAAGTGAGCTCACTAATCCTGTCAACCATATAGAAGCAGCTCCAGCCCTCAGCTGGCAGAGGTGACCTCCAGGTGTGTCCCATATCTCCTACCATGTGTCTCCATGTAAGAAATCCAGGGTGTGAATGGTAGATGGATGACTAGTGCAGAATGCCCTGTGCCCCCAGGGCTTGGACTCCACAAGGAATCTAGGTAGGAATGAGGTGAGGAATAGCAGCCGCCAGCTAGTCACTTCACCCTGAGTGGTTGGCACCAATGTAGTGTGCTTCTAGACAGTGGGGTTCCTCTGGCCTTGGGCAAATTCTGATTGCTCTTAAGTTTGGAGGGATTTTTGTTGAGTATATTTACTTAGTATCAACTATACAACAGCCCCTGGGTAGGAACAGTCCTGGCTGATTGGAGGAGAGGAGCAGAAGGGAGACTGGAGAGCATGTGAAGGGCTGGAGGCTCACCCACTGACCCTTCCCAGGGAGTCAACCAACATCCGCCTAAAAGACACATTGTCTGGAGAGTGCAGAGGTGAGCCTGTGCTGTGACTCCCTGTCCTCATGACACACAAAGGCTCAGTAGCAGGGGTGTACCCCTCCCTACCACCCACTCCCTCCTGCCCTCTGTGGGTCTTTGGAACCTTCCAGGCTGTCCATCTCTGACTCTTGCCCCTATAACCTTGCCATGCATGTTGACTGTGAGGTCACTTTTTGCCCACTGTCTATGTGTGCTCTGTTTGCTCTTTCCAGCTAATTCTAGAATGGAAACCCCCCTTTCACTGGGCATTCCTTTGATGTCAGCTTTTCAAGCCTTGCCTCACCTCATTCCTAGAAATGACCTTGGAAGCTTGAAAGCATCACCCCAATTTCCAGATGAGAAAGCAAGAGCATGGGGTCACAAGGATTTACCCCAAGTTCCACAGCCCAGAGCGGGGATCAGCCTCAAAGCCAGCATAGGAGAACCAGCATGCCTCTCTGTCTGTCCACCAATTGCCATATAATCACATAAGCCATAATACATACCCCAAAGGAATTAATTCTTAAAAGCTAGGGTAGGGGCTAGGGACTTGGCTGAGTTAGTAGAATACTCCCTTAGTAGGCCCAAAACTCTGAGTTAGATCCCCAGTATGGCATAAACTAGACGTGGTAGCTTATGCCTGTAATCTCAGCACTTGCAACATGGAGGCAGAAGGATCAGAAGTTCAAGTCTATCTTTGGCTATATGGCAAGTTCAAGGCCAGCTTTGGCTCCAGTAGACCCTGCCTCAAAAAATAAGTAGATAAAAATAAAATTGAGATAGAAAGAAGCTGAGCCTAGGGGGCTGGAGAGATGGCTCAGGGGTTAGGAGCACTGACTGCTCTTCCAGAGGTCCTGAGTTCAATTCCCAGCACCCACATGGTGGCTCACAACTGTCTATAACTCCTGTTCCAGAAGAGCTGAAATGCACATAAAGCAAAGTTAAATAAATTAAAAATAAAAGAAGCTGAGCCCAGAGAGGGGTAGGCCCAGGGTTTCTGAGTCTCTGGTATTGTGGGGAGATGCCTCTTCTGGGGCCTTCTGTGTCCTCGCTACTCTTCAGAGCCGTTGTTCTTCTCGGGGTGTCTGAGCCCAGCTGCTTCCTCCCAGAAGCGTTAGGAGCGCCAGCAGCCTCCGTGCCATTCATTGGCAGCACAACGCCATCCTCTCCTGTCTGTCCCCAGCAGAAGACCTCTCTGTGCAGCAAGATGACCTCTCAGGATCTACTCTTGTCCTAGGGAGCCTATGGCTGTAGCTAACGGCTAGTTCTGGCCATGCCAAGACATTGTGTCTGATTCAGCAGAGAGCTGGGCAAACCCTTGGCCAACTACACAGCCATTGGGAGTATAAGAGGTTAGAGCTTTCAGCTGCCCTGGGTCTTGATCAGCCCCAGGGCTTCCTCAAGGCTCAGCATTCATCCCCCAAGAAGCCTTCCCAGTCCATGGCATCCCTCCAGCCATCCATCTGTTTGTCCATTAAATGATTCTTAGGCACAAAGACAAGAGGGAGGGAGGCACTCTCCTCAGAGCCCTATGAACTGAGCACTGTACTGGTGACAGTGTCCTGAGAGTGTCTCCAACTGGCCCCAACCTGAGGACAAAAGGTTACACCCCATGCTGAAGGTCACACGGCAAGGACTGAAAACAGTCATCTCTCTGGAGACTTGTTAGACACATTCGATGTTCATTCGTGTGGACATGGAAAATTCCAAGTGTTGGAGACTAGCTATATGCTAATGGTCAGACCTCATTCTGACTAAGAATCTGCTTCCTTCTTCAGGAAGTGATGAAATAGGTAAGGCAAGCTCTTTTATAGAGAAACTGAGGCTTAGAGAATGCTCTTTTTTTTTTTTTCTTGTAAGAGAGGGTCTCACTTTATAATACTGGCTTATCTGGAATTCACCATGCAGACCGCCTGGCCTTGAACTCAGATCCACTTATTCTGCCTTCTTAGTGCTGGAACTAAGGCATGTGCCACCAAGACTGGCTTTTTTTTTTAAGTTAAAAGTTATTGTATTTTATGTGTCAGCATGTATGTCTGGGTATCACATGTGTGCAGTGCCTGTGGAGGTCAGAAAAGGATGTTAGGTCCCTAGGGTTACAGATGGTTGTCAGCCATAATGCAGGTGCTCTGAAACCATGGCCATTGCTTTTAACTGCTTAGCCATCTCTCCAGCTCCACTCAACCCCACCCCAACCCCATCTACTGAGACAGGGTCTCACGTAGCTCAGGCTGGCCATAAACTTTCACAAAGTTAATAATGACCTTGAACTTCCGATCTTATCACGTGCCACCACACAAGGTGTGTATGGTGCTAGGGACTGTATCTTGGGCTCTGTGTATGCTGTGCTCTTCAGAAGCTCAGATATATCCTCAGCTGAGTGTGGAGAATTTGAATGGCTTATTCCAGATCATGGAGCCAAATGTAATGCCAAGATGTGATTCTCACCAAAATAGGTCTCTGCCACTTTCTGGAAGCAACCACCAAGTCTCACTCACACAGAGTCCAGCCTGGGCAAGGTTCACCCTACTTTTCAAGGGTTCAGCCTGAGCAACCCCCATGCCTGATCCAATACCTTTCTCCCTGAGCAGTGATTACCACCCAAAGCTGTAGAGATCTCAAGGAAACTGCAGGCCTCCTGAGCATTCACAACAAGCTTCCCCACGAGAGGCCAAGCCCAGCCTACCATGTCCTATAGTCTAGCTTAGCAGGTCTGGGACAGGGCCTGGGAGTCTGCATTTCAGACAGGCTGGGGCTGGAGTCTAAGGAACACACTCTGGTAATGAGGCTGTAAGAAGGCTGGGCACTTTCAGTCTCTCCCCCTTCACTCCTTGCTGCCCCTTGGCAGGAAGGAAAACAGTGAAGGCAGGAGGCACCTAACACACATCCAGGCTCCAGTGTGCTTGCCCTATGGCAAGGGGTCCAAGGAGCCTTAGCTGCCCACCCTGTGAAAAGCTATGCTTTTCTGCTGGCTTCCACCCCCTCCCCCAACCCTGGGTTGCCTCTGACCTGCAGCTCTCATTGAAATTTTGCCCTCTGCCGAAGGCTCATCCCTATTCATTTTCCTCATGTGTTTAGAGCCAATAGGTTTTTATTTATTCATTTATCTTTTACCCCCCTCCCCTTCTTCAGCAGGCTGGAATTTACAATTCCGTTCTCTAGTGGCCTTCCTGAAGGACAGGAACCCGGGAGAGCAGGGCTGCACCCTGGGATTGAAAAGGGCAACTGCTTCTGTGTCCTCTTATATTCTCGGGGTGTTCCTAGGGTTCATGATCTGTCTGTTTGTCTGGGTGCTACTGGTTCAGGCAGGCCAGAAGGGTTGCTAGAGAGCAAAGAGGAGGTGGCCCTGGCTTAGAAGATTGATAGGGTACTGGGTGATGTGGATGCCTCCAGGGTGCCCTCTGGTGGTTAGTTAGCCACACCTGCTCTGTCCGAGGAGGTGTCCCTGGAGTCCCTGGGCATTCATCTACCACCTGCTGCCTGAAGACAAGAAATGCAGACTGTGGTGTGGTCAAGGCTGGAATGAAGCAGTATACTCCAGGGAAGCAGAGAAACCCAGGAGCCACCAAGGGAGTAATAACAATGGTTGGTGTAAGATAATCATGGCCATTGCACACTGAAGTACCCCCACATGCTGGCCCATGCCTGGCCCAGCTCTCCTCCTGCCAGCATAGCGACACACTTATATTATTGTTTTTATTAAAACAGAAAGAAACCGAGGCTTGGAGAGGCCAGCACGCTCAGAGAGGGAAGCCAGGCACCCTGGTGGGTGAGTATGTGCTCTGGTGCAGACGGCTTTCTGTCTCGCTTGCTGAGCTTCTCGACCTTGTCAAGATTTAGGCAATCTTTCTAATCCTTAAAAAGGGATTAGACTGGGGTTTACCTGGGGTGCCCTCAAAATGGTTCAACAGCACATGCCTGTAGCCTGCCTTGGATACGCCCAGGAAGGGCCTCTGTAAAAAGCAGTACTGAGGTTCTCATACAGACTGGGTGTGATGCCCACTGCCCTGCAGAAGCCAGCATTTCTGTCGGCTGTCCTTCACCTGCCCCCGTGGACTCCGTTCTCTCTGGTCTTGTATTTGTGACCAAAGACACTGCTGCACTTTCCTGTCATGGGACATTCACGTCAATCAAGCGCTAGGGTGCTGAAGCCTCAGCCACTAGGGTTCCTCCTGGACCTTCTCACTCATCCAGACCCCAGACTTCAGACCTCAACCAACATCAGGACCTGGAGGGGTCACCAGGCAGGACAGGGCTCTAGATTTGCCTCTGGAGGATATCTGTAGCCCCCTGCCCCCCCCCTTGAATAGAAGCCAGTTCCATGAATTGCCCCCAACCCTAGCAATGATTAATATTTAAAAAGACAAAATTATGTTGAGACTTTGCTTGGGAAATGTGTGGTTGGAGCAGTTCCCACAGGAGCTGAGATGTGGACTCAGAATTGGGTTTACTCACTATGGCCTCAGTCCTGACTTTCAGGGCCTAGGCCCTTTGCCTATCTTGAGCCAATGTTGTCTCTTGGTGCTCAACAACGTCCGCACACAAGCCAGTCTTGGCTCCCAGCCCTGAGCTGTCTTCTCCCTACCTCCTTCCCTCCCGCCCCTTCTCCAAGCTGGCCCAGGCTCAGCCACCACCCACAGTGACAGCCTTATCATAATTGACAAGTGGGAATCTACCTTCTTGGGTTAGCGGCTCTGCACTGTGACTGAAGGTGCCCCGAGGGACTTAGACATTTTCAGGAACCTTGGGCTGGGGACACCAGGTTGACTATGCAATAAATTCAGCTTTCACTAAGGACACTCAGGGGCACCAGACACTTGCAGGGGGACACTGAACCCCTCCTGCAGACTCCCCTGGCTTCCCTTCCCAGCCTCCACCAGGGACTGGCCTGCTGTGTGCTGCAGGTTCACCTTAACTCAGCAGCTTCACCACTTCTGCTGTGTGACCTTGGCCAAGGGCCTTCAACTCCGCTGTCTCAGTTTCCCCATCTCTACGACCAGAATGATCAAACATCTGGGACACCGTCTCCGTGTTCAGTCTGATTTTGAACAATATGCATCCATTGAGCCTTGGCCTCTCCCAGCCACCCTCGGTGTATTCTATTAATGCACCCATTCTACTGAAGTTGACAGAGCAGAAACCCAGAGAGACCCTGGTCTGACCCTTGTGACACTGCCATTCAAACATTTTGACTTTGTCCAGGGTAGAATCAGGCTGGTGGATCCAGGAGAAATCCCCATAGACTTGCAGGCCTTTAGCTCTCAACCCCGCATGCCTGAAGCTACTGTGCTGTCACCATCAGCTTTGTTAACACTGCCTGAACACTGACGCTCCCACTAGCTTCAAGCCCTTTCTTCTCTAACCAGGGGTTTGGGTGACAAGGCCTGAGTATCTATCTGCCTCTTGCCTAGGGGACAGTGCTGGCTGCATCTACCCAGCCTGGTCCCACACCCCTGCTTCAAGAATTCCTTCCAAGCTTTCCAGAAACTGTCCTATGCAAAAATGCCTCATTGCTGAACTGGGATCATGATACTAGAGACTGGACTGGGCAGGCTGGGAGGGTGCACCCTAGAGGGGTGAACCCATGCAAGTGGGTGTGTAACCTTGCAAATGGCACCCAGATCACTGGTCTGAATGCTGACTTCCTGAAAAGGATGAGGGCTGGCTTTGAGATGGAGAACTATGAGTACTGTGTAGTTTCCGGCAGGAAACATCCCAGGGTCAGCTGGCCAAAACTGCTTCTACCCACAAAATGTCACTCAGTCCCCAGGGTCCTCAGGGCAGCTTGGCTTTGGTATCTTTTCATGGTGGGACACGGAGTTGGTTCTGTATCAAGGCCGTCTGGTTCTGCTCAGCCACCCTGAGGTCTTTCTTAGCACACAGTCCCCCACCCCTCAATTCAGGAATAGAGAAACAGTGGGCTGACTTACATGAGAGCAGAACCTTTCAGGGGGGTCTCCGCACGTGATGCCCGAGGGCTCCACTTTCACCTTGACATAATCCTTCAGGCGCATCACTTTTGGCTGGCAGGCATAGAACTCCCAGGTGGGGCCCTCATCTGTGGTCACCCAGGATTTGCAGATGTCATAGTCCCCAGAGGTCATCGGAAGACAGTATAGGAAGAAAGCCAGCAGGTGCAGCATGGCTGCGCAGTCGGAATGGGTGGGACCCAGAGGGGCACTGGAGAGGTGGTGGTGGGGTCAGGGGGGACTCGGGACTTCAGCATCGAAATGCCACATCTACCAGGCAATGGTAGCTGGGATGTATCGTAGGCTTGAGCACTGCAGGTTTGCCAATGGTGGGAGCTAGTGTTTTCCAAAGGCCGATATGGAAAATCCAGAGCCAGCGTTTCTCAGGCTGCTGATGGGCAGATCAAAAAGTTGCCTGTAACTTGGAGTCCTCTTAACCTTGGATTACCCCTGGAGGTGAAGCTGATCAAATCAGGCAGACTCTCAAATTGTGACAGTGGATGGAAATGGGATAAGGAGGAAATCCACAGAGATCCAGCATGGGGCTGGATCAGATTGCTTTTAATTTTCGCCCTTCCAATCAATCCATATCTTTAAAGGGCCCTTAATGTGTGATGCGCTCAACACAACTGCAGAACAGCCCTCCAGCCTGCATGGTGAAGATAAATAAGATCAGGGGGTGTACATGTTAGATGGAAACGAGTCCCCTCTTTGGGACTGGACTTGGCATCTCAGGCCAATAAAAAAGATTCCTTTTCATATGGGCTGCAAGTGGCAACAATCGTGTGACTAGACTAAAAAAATTTAAAAAGCCACTGAGGTGTTGACTGGAGGTCATCTGCCTCTGCTTTGCTGGGGACAGGCATGAATGGGGGCTGGCTGACCTTGGCTAGTGCCATTGGCCACTTAGTGAGAAACTGCCGAGACTTCAGCTCTCACTTCATCCAGGTACCCGGCTCTGGCTTGGCTTTCATTGTACAGGGAGAAGACAGAGGCTGTGTTCATTAGCTGCTGCACCTGCAACAAATTACGGGGGGGGGGCTGTTAGAGACACAGGAGCAAAAGCTCTCTAGCAAAATGCACACACACACACAAAATAGGTTGCATTAGCGAGATCTCCAGAGAAAGCTGGGCTATTGTGTTTTTAATTAATAGTGGAGTTACGGGTTTGGAGTTAGGGGTTTAGAGATAGGCATGCTATTAAAAAGGCAATGTGCCTCCTCATCATTTGTAAGGGTGTTGGTTGAGTTAAGGTCTTCTTTCTTGAGGATCAGGAACTTTCTAAAGCATCCCAAGAGCCAAGGTTTAATGGTTGCTTTAACACACTAACTCAGTCAAAATATTGAAGTTGTTAAAGGGGGGTTATGAGCGTCCAACAGAAGAGACTGAGACTACCCCTGCTGCTATAGCCAATAGGGAGGCCTCTGTGTGGGCCACCAATAATCTGCTCCCCAGTCACCCTCACCACGTGAAACCATGAATTAAATGAATTAACAACCAGAAACTAGGAAGCCCAAAGCTTCCTAGGGAATCAGAGTGTTTTGTTGTGTTAGAGTTTCTGACCAAGGCCAACAGTTTGCAATCATCTTAGGAGCATAGCATCTATTTTAAGCCTGCAGTAATCATTTAAAAGCTAAAATAAATATAGCTAATAGGAGTTACTTTGTCTAGAGACATATGACTCTCAGACTCTAGTATATTCCCAAGTGTTTGCTACATTGTGGATGAATCTGAGCCAGATAGCATGAGATCCTCACAAAAAATAATCTTTGCCAATAGGGCAAAGGGTTATTGAAATGGCTATAGCAAACAAACAAACAAAAAGTCTATTATTCTGGCTATAGTGCTCACAGTTGCTGCATTTAAATTCCCAGCTCTCACATATGGTGACCTCTCACCTGAAGCCCTTGTCAGCCATTGTATATTGAAAGTCCCAGAGGAGTTAACTGTCTTTGCAGGAAACACTGTCACCCAGGCACAGCACATTCCTGTCCCCAAATGACAAGGCGGGTGTATATTGGTCCAGCTTGACTGCTGAGAGCTCCTTGGTCTGGGGGAAAGCCTCAGCCAGTACTCTGCTTCAGGTTGCAGTGGGCCTCATCCATCGAGGTTAAGGCCGCCCCCACCCCCTCTTGGGGTGAAGGATTCCTACCTAATACAGATGAATGAGAACTCAGCCAGACCACACTTCTACCGACCAGTTAAGCAGAAACGTGCTCTAGAACCGCCCGGGGCTCGTTTCTTTCTATAGAACTCTCTGGAAAAAGGTGGCCAAGCGTCTATTTTTTTTTTTTCAACCTGAGAAAATGTAGTAAAATAAAATAGCACGGGCCCCGGGAATGGTTTGGACGTTCCAGCCAAGCTCTGAGCTGCCCAGAAAACAGCATGCCCCTAATTAATTCCTCCAGCAGCCGGCTCCCGACTGTTCACTAACAGGTAGGGCGCTCCTGATGCCTGAGAACGACCAGAGAGCCAGGCTGCAGCTCTCAAGGAGGGCCCAGCTGCGGGTTTCATCTGTAGGGCCAGCGGCTGCTCCTGGCTGGGACAGCGCTGGATTCTGGCCCGGGTGGGGAGGCAACGAGGCCCCGAGGCCGGAGCCCCAACGAGCAGTAAGCGGCGCAACTTGCAAATCTATTAATTGCTTTGCAGTTTTGTTGGCTTAAGCATCACACATTCCCTAGAAAATGGGGGTGGGGGAAACAACAACAAAATCTGCCAGGGGAAAATGTGTTTACAACCCGTCAATCATTTGGGCGTTGCTGGCATCGAGGGGGCACTATGAGCTCAGCACTCGAAAATTACAGTAGATTTTTGCCAAACAGAAAACAAGGGGCGGGGGACCTAGGCAAGAGTCCGCGGAAAAACGAGGTACATAGCATGGAGTGAGGAGCCAGCAGGGGAGAAATTCAGAGTAAGAGGTTGCATCCTCGCGGATCGTTTTCTCCTTGGAAAATAAATCTTCACCTGATATTATTAAGAAACTGCAGCTCTCTGAAACAAATGGAATCAATGCGCTTTATTTTCTTTTAAGAGTCCTTAGGAACCGAGGGGGGCTGATAGCCTGGGTATTAAAACCCGAAAATTAGATTTTATCAGGATTTCTGAACTCAGATTTCTCTGTCTTATTGAATTAGCGCCTTTCGGAGCTGACCGGGCTGCCAACAGGCTCCTGCTGGAGTCTCGGGCTGCGCGCTCTCCTAGTAGGAAACTTGCCTCTGCCCGGCGCAGGGCCCTTGGGGATCGGGGGTGGGTGGGGACTTTGTGAGGGGCAGTCCACAGGAGGTTCATTCTTACACACAGGCTGGACAAAGAATAGAAGGGGTGTGTGAAACTTGCTTTGGAGGCCGTAGAAGAGATCGGGAGGGAAAAGGGAGCCTGAGATTACTTTCCCCCTTTGCCGCCCTCCCCCCTGCCTTGAGCTACCCGGCGCTCACCGCTGCCTCGGTGGATGTCCGGGTTCAGGTGTCCCGGTGTCCCCAGCTCCAGGATGAGAGCTTTCTCCAGACCTCTGGTTTCTCCCTTACGCCCTCTCAGTAGCTGGGGAGCCCCGAAAAGTTGGGCTCTTGGGGGCGGGGCAGAGCACTCGGCTCTAGGACGTGTGTGTGGCTGAGGCCGCCGCCGGTAAGTCCCCGATGACGGGCGGGGCTAGCCTGAGACCCGCAGACACCGAGGAGTCTGGCTGAGTCCGCGATGAGCTTGGGGCGCGTAGACAGTGGCGAGCACTGCACACGGACCACAAACCGCCGCTGCATTTTGCTTTTTCGAAGTTCGGTGCAAACCGCCGGCACAATTAATAATCACGCCTTTAATAAAGGCCAGGCCAGCTTCCAGGCTGCCCCCTCATTTGATATCGCCTCCCTTAATTAAAAGACACCCAACAAAGCTCTTTGGAATTATTTGCATTCTTTTTGCCTGGCACCGCTGCTCCGCGGGGACCCTGACATCGTTACCCCCAGCCCGCTACCCGTAACTTACTCTGAAGCCGGCAGACCCGAGATCCGGCTCCCGCCTTCCCGCTGCCTCTGCTCCCTCTAAAGTGCGACTTCACACCGTGATGGAGCCCCCCTCTCCACCTGCCGACCCCTTCTACGGCACCAAAAGAAGTTTCTAGACTGCCTAGCTAAGAGTTCACCTAGCGCCTTTAGAGCCCGGAGGCGACTTCAATTAAGAAGGGGAAAGGCGGCGGAGAAGGGTTAATTCACTTTTCATAAACACAAGCAAGCAAACGTTCTTGCAGCGATCCGTCCCCTCCCCACACAGGCGCACAGGATGGAAAAAAGATGGGCTGGGTGGCGGGGAGCCCAGAGGGAAGACGAGCTACGCTACTTCTTAAAGATGCTGCACCGGGCGCGCGCACACACCCCTCTTCCGCGGTTCCAGTCTTCCGCTAGTAGCAGCCGCCACCAAATAACTTTGTATCCTAGCCTCGGCTGGGTGGCCTGGAGTGACTCCCCAACCCAGAGAGAACTAGCACTGTCACCTAAGCCTTTTCAAAATGAAAGCACCCTGGGCGAAGCTGCGGCGCTTCGGTCCCCGCCCGCCGCTCCAGCGCTCCTCGCTCGCCTTACCCCGGCTCGGAGCAGCTTCCCGGAGCGAGCCCCGAGAGGCCGGAGACCGCCACCCTCTGGCGGGCGCTGGGTGGGCTCACGGGCCGCAGGGCTGAGAGCCGGGGACTCCTGCCCCGCGCAGCCGCTGCGGTGGCCGCGGTCAGATCGGGGCTGGGGAGCCCTCGGGCCGCCAGGGGGCCCGCCCGCAGCCGTCCGGGAGACGCCGGCCAGGGGAGGGGGCCAACCGTGCCGCCCGCATCGCCCGCCTGGGCCGAGCGGTAGGTCGCTGCTAACAAGTGCAAACTTTTGGGAGCCCCTGGGCAGCCAAGGAAGGACCTACACGCGCGCCCCACTCAGCCCCCGGCCCGGGTGGGCTTCGCCGCTGCTTGTCCAGGCGCCCGAGCATCCCCCTGGCGCGGCGCCGGCCAGATGGCGGGGCGCCTCACCGCCCCCCTGCACTCCGCTCCAAGTTAATGCCAAGGCTAAATCCTCTTGCCATCACTCACGGTCACCATCGGGGCTTTTATCTCCCGGTCTGATCCGGGCTGCGTAACTTCCTCTGTGTGGCTTTAACACACCATCCCACCACGGAGCAACGGTCTTCTTAAAGGTGCAGGAAGGAAATACTGCGAGGCTCCCGGGAAGAGCCTCGGCCTGGGGAGGGGCGCGGCGAGCAGGGGCGACCGGGCGGGCCCGTGGCCAGGGTAGCCCTAGCAGGCGGCCGCCAGAGTGAGCCTGCTGTGGGGGGTCGCTGCCTACACATCGCCTGGCGGCCGGGGGACCAAACAGTCCCTGAGCTTGGGGTGCATCCTCAGCGGACTCGGGTCAGGCACAGTAGAGCCTCATCTCCCTTCTTCCCAACTGTGGGGTCAGACTAGGTGCCAGCGCCCAGGGGTGTGGGGGCTGCCCCATCGGCACCAGAGAGGGGGCCAAGTGAGTCAGCCCCCACCCCCCACAGCCAGGGCTCTAGGTTGCTGGCTCCTTGGTCTCTGTCTCTTTCTCTCCCTGTGAAGCACAGCCACCCAGAAGGCCTGAGCAGTGGGTAAAGGGGTGGGTGGGTGGATTTGGGGAGCTGGGGAGGGGGAGCGCTCTGAGCTCACAACCAAAGCCTGAATACCAGCTGACACATCGCCGCCTCCAGCCTGATGGGCCCTGCTTTTGACGGAGAAGCCAAGCCAGCTCTGCGGGGAGCTCAGAGTAGGGGGGCAGGAGGGCCCTTGCTCAGGAGCTCTCTGCCTCCCTGGGGCAGGCCTGGGAGGACCACGTGGGAGGATTCCTGCAGAGACTGGGCAGAGGCCACTGAGTTGGCAGCGCTAGGGCAGCCCTATGCTTTCTTCCTGCCAGGCTGCCTCCAGACCTATAGGAGTGCATTTTCAGGAGGTACTTATGGGTCTTTTTGGGTGTTCCTAGCTTCCTTGGGGTGGGTTCTTGCTGCCGTATCCACACAGAGAGATATCATTTGAATGCATCAAGAACAAAGGGGGGGTGAAGAGAAGAGAGGAGAAGAGAAGAGAAGAGAAGAGAAGAGAAGAGAAGAGAAGAGAAGAGAAGAGAGGAGAGGAGAGACTGGTCCAAGGTCACAGGGGTGTCAGAAATAGGAGCAAGCTAGACTTGCACATCAGTGCCCCTCACCACTGCTACCATTCACATCTACTTTAATCCTTCCCTGTTCTCAGCATTTCCCCTAAATCTCAAAAGAGGGTTGTTCTGTCGACTAATATTTGTAACATCTTGTGACAAAGCAGGCAGGAGACGCAGAATTCGAGATTAGCATTGGTAATAATAATGATAACAAACATTTATTAAACCCCTTTTGTGTCAGGCTCCATGCAAAGCAGCTTTGTTTATTGGTCCCTAATTCTTCCTGAAGCTGTGTGACCTAACCCTGTTAGCAAAATGTGGACTTGGAGCTTAGAGATCTTAAATAACCTGGCCAAGGTCACACATCTAAGGAGGATTTTTGTCTTGATAGTAGATCTCAGGTTCTTAGCTGTTCTGCCTCTGGCTGACTTACTGGTTAATTTGTGGTATGGCACAAGTCTCTTCGCAGCCTCAGTTTCACCATCTATAAAGTCTGAATGGCAAGACCTTCCTTTTCTGGGTGCCTACTTGAACGTGTCCTCAGGTTTCAGAGAAGGGCCACCCTACTAAGCTGTCCAGGAAAGCTGATGCAGAACAACACCTCCCCTCCCTAACACCCACCTACTCCCTGCCTGGCCTCAATATCTCCAACTAGAGGAAACTCCTTGGAGGGAGAAGGCAGATCACAGCCTCTTGGGTTGTAAGCATTTGTGCCTCAGGCAGCAGGGCACCCTGTGGAGCATCTTCCCAGGGTGACTGAGGACCCAATAGGCCTTTGGCCGGCTGCCACTCCCAGGCAGGGCCATCCATCCCAGCAGTGCCTGGACACTGTCTGGATCAGCCAGCAGGGAATGCAGAAGGATGCTTCTAATCCCAGTTCATCTGAACACCATGAAGGGGCCCTACAGGGGCTGGTCCTGCCAGTGGGTTCCAGGATAGCTCTTGTGACCCATGCATGTAAAAATCTTTCCACTGAAATTACAGCACAGTGGAAGTCAAAGTGAGCACTGTTGAGATAATGGATTTGCTTGGCTCCCTGTCTAACTGCTAGCTGCACACCTTTGGGGCAAACTCTTTCTTAGCCTTAGTTTCCCCATCTGTGTGAAAAAGGGATTGGTCTGGGCATGCAGTCCTTCTCTGCCATCCTGAACTAGCTACCTTCCACAGCAACCTCCAGGAAAAGGCATTCCTTTCAAAGGATAATAGAGTGCCTAGGAATGAATAGGATTCCAGCCATGTAGGGACCAGGTGGCCTGGCTCCGTTCATTTCTAAACTGCATTAAGGTGCATTCTGACAAATGACCTTTCACTGGCAGAGAAAAGCAGCTGAGCACCAGGGGTAGAAAAGTGTTAATGAACACCCCCACCAAGTCATCGATGGCCCCCTCTCTCCAGAGGCCTAATCATCTTCATTGGTGGGACTTTGCCTTCACTAGACTGTTGTAATTTGAATTGTGTATGTGAAAATCTGTTACTAAAAAGCATCACAGAATAATGCAGAGATAGTATGGCACCTGCCTTTATTTTTAAAAAGGGATTTGTATCTGAGCATATATGTGAATGCATATGCTTATGTCACACACATAGAGACTGTACAGAGATTCAGAAGACATACATCAGTCCATAAACAAGGGAGATGGGGAAAATGACATGCTTTGTTACAGGTATTTCCCAATGTCTTCCAAATCCTTTGCAATCAGAAGTAAACAAAGGATCAAGGAGAAACAGGAAATTATAAAGTCACAGGGAAAATAAGCTCCTAGCTCTGCAGTGAGAAGTGATAGATGAGGTCCCACCCTCTGGGAATCTTGGAGAGAAGGCAAGTCCTAACACAGACAGACAGAAGGAGGGACAGATCAAAGGGACTCACACCACCGAAGGAAATCAAACAGAAGCTCAGACGCTGCCCCTTCCACGTTCTGGCCACACCCACAGTCACTGCATTCTCGGTGCAAGACCGAAATTTGGATTCTTCAAGAAACCCTTTGTCCCTTTGACCTTGAACAGTTGGATATAGATGTGAATCGGTGACTGCATCTGGGATCCATCCAGGGCCATTTGGGGGTTTTAAGACATCCCGGGGCCTCTTACTTCTACAGCTGGAGGGACCTGACTCACTCCCAGGGTATTCCCCAAGGTGATGCCTCCAGACAGAAGCAGCAACTGCAAGAAACATTCAGCTCCTCCCTGCCCCTTCTCAGCTCTAATCTCTAGATCATACACCCATTAATTATTATTACCGTATTAATCATACATGTGATTAATTCAGTAATGGTGATTCATAATTGATTGCATTTTATATGGCGCCTTTCATCCACACATCTCCCAAGATGTGCACAGCCTACAAGACTCACATAGAGCAGGACGTGTTTTAGATCGTCGGCATTTTGTTGAATAAACTTCTCTTTGCAGAGGCAGGGGGCTAATAGTCTTTGGGCAGATGGGGCTTGCCAGCCAGCCCTACCCCTTGCCCATTTTCCTGAGCAATGGTATTCTACCTTCCCTGGTGTTCCCTGTGTTTTGGGAATCCTGCAGACTGTAGTCCTTTGGCAGGCAAGTCCATCTGATCCCCCAGATGCTGGGCCAGACCAGTCTTCCTCTACAAAGGCAATGCTACAAATTGGCTCTGGATCAGGGCTCTAGAGCTAGGCTTTCTGCTAATGAGCTGTGTAACCTTGAGCTGCTTCCTTCCTGCCTCAATTTGCCTAAATTACAGTAGCATTGATAATAGCTTCTTTCTCTAGATAGCCAAAACCAATTAAATATCTAGAACCTGCTGCATAGTAACCTTAAGTTTGCAGCATATATATAACTAGACTTCTCGTTTTTTTTCTAGGCATTGATTTTTTTTCAGCTTTAAGATGGGATGGTGGGGCCAGAGAGATGGCTCAGCAGTTAAGAGAGCATATTACTCTTACAGAGGACTTGAGTTTTGGTTCCCAGCACCTACTTTAGGCATCTGACAATCATCTGTAACTCCAGCTCCAGGGGAATCCAGTGTCCTCTTCTGTCCTCTGCAGGTACCTGCACTCACATAAACACACACACACACACACACACACACTCACACACACACAACCACATACACACAACTACATACACACACACAACCACACATACACAATACAACCACATGCACTCAACTACACATACACACATACAACCACATACACACAACCACATACACACAACTACACACACACAACCACACATACACACATACAACCACATGCACACAACTACACATACACACATACAACCACATACACACAACCACATACACACAACTACACATACACACAACCACACATACACACATACAACCACATACACACAACCACATACACACAACTACACACACACAACCACACATACACACATACAACCACATTCACACAACTATACACAACCACACACACACACACTCACAACCACACATACACACACACAACCACACACACACATGCACACACACACACACACTTACTTAAAAATCAAGTTGTAGAATGGGATGGAAGGCCCACTTCAGGAATTGCTCTGAGACCTGAGGTGAAGACTACAACAGTAGCAGTTGGGATTTTGAGGACTCAAAGTTAGGCACCCTGGGGTCACAATCCTGTTTGCCATTTTCTGGTTCTGTGACCTTGAGTCAAGGACACATCTTGCCTTGTCTCAGACAACCAAAGACCTAAGCTTGGTGTAAGGATTTAATAAGCATATACTTGAGTCCTTTTGGCTTCTAGAAAGTGATGAGCATAGAGTGGAGCTGTCATTTTTTTACCCAGGCAGCTACATAATAGTTCACTCTTCCCTTCATCTCTATCCTATGTCACTAGGTAAGAGAGACGAGCATCATCCCCCATTGTCTAGACAAGAGCACTGAAGTTAAAGACTCAGTCCTGGGGTCACTGATATGTGGTCTTGGCTGTGCATTTATTATTCTAGTACTTTCTTCTCAGTAACTTGGGGAGGAAGCTTTCATGGGTGATCTCTGGTTGCCAACAGAGCATACAGGGACCTGGAGAGATGTGGTACCTCCTGTACAGCATGCACCAAAGGATCCCTTGGGCAGCTCAGAACAGACTGTGGATGGATGAGAACATGTCTTGCTGCCTGCCTTTGGCACTGGGTCTCTTCTCCCAGAAGTCTGATCAGGATCCTTGTAATGGGGTGGTGATGGTCAGAATGTCACCTTTCCTAACTCCAGGGAGAATAATAGGGAGAGGAGATTGGTGAAGCCCAGTCTAGGAGGAAGGAAGAACCCAAGGAACCCCTGCAGACAAATTGCTAGATTCTTTTCAGAAAGATGCAGCCCAGACATGCCCCACCCTCACCTCCATCCCAGGGACTTCCCAGCAGCAACAAATGTTGCTTGTGAAGCCTCCTTGTGGGACCAATGATGCTCACATCCATAAGCCAGGAGTTGGGGTCTTGGGACAGGATGCACAGAGCCCTTCTACTAGAGAGCAGGTGAGTGCCTGGCCTCAAAAGGCTTTTCTCTGGGAATTCTGGGATCTTAGCTGAGCACTTACTATATGTGGCATTCTGTTGGGCCTCAGAGATGACAGAACCACAGTTTAGGGAGACCATCCATGCTAGCATATGTCAAATAAAAGGTGACTAAGCATCATCGACTGTGTGCCAGGCAAAGCACACACACACACACACACACACACACACACACACACACACACACACACACACGGGTTATACTAACTAATCTTAGCCATGCAGCCCATGTGTTCTCCAGCTCCAATATCTCCTCCTTCTTGGATCAGCAACTGAATCCCATCCATCCACCCTCTTTCATCTGAGGACTATTTCTGCTGACCCTGAGCCCAGGGAACAGAAGCTTTTCTGGCTTCCATCTCTGATATCCTACCTGACTCTTGGGGGTTGCAGGATCCTACTGGCATTGCCCAAGTATTGGCTGTAGAGCTGTTTGCAGATCAGATGGGGAAACAAAGCATGTCAGCAAGGTGGGGCAGAGCTGGAAAATCCCAGGAGGAACCCCAAGGAAGAACCCAAGAGACTTTAGAAACATGCTGCCTCCTGCCCACCCTAGCCCCAGCTCCACACCTAGAGGAATTTTTTTTTCTCATGGAGCAGGTGATCTGGGCCAGGATGGCATAGTAGATGTGCCCTTCCCGTCAGACATGTGCTGATCACAAAATAATTGACCCAGTTATAGAAATACCGGCTCCGCACCTTGGTCCTCTCATTCTTGCTTTGCTGGAGAGCACTCCCAGCACCTTCACACCAGCTCTCACCCCATTCTCCCCGATCATTGGCATCATTCAAAGAGCCCCTGTAGGCCTCAAGCACAAAGCACCCGTGAACAAGCGTGTACAGTCCTCTGCAGAGGAAGCACTTGAGGTGAGCAAGCTGAGCCATTCCTCCTGTACAAAGGCCACCACAGGAGACAAACACTTAGAAAGGCATCCTCCAACAGTCTCAGTTACACTCTTTGTCCCAAGCAACTATTTCCTCATTAGATTGTCCACTATGAGACTGCCCCTGGATCCTTGCTTTGTCAAGCTCTGGAATGCAAGCGCCCTGTGTCTTCAGCCTTTACTCTTTGACTCCTGCCCCAAGGGCAGATGGTGAGATTGCCCCAAGGACACATCAGCAGTCCTGGCTGTGAAACACTGAGACAGTGTCTCTCCTGCCTCCCTTTGCCCTGGGCCCATCTCTGCTCAGAGGAAGTGGCTGGGATGGGAGGGACCACCTGAGAGCAGCAGGTGCTATTGTTTTGGAAGCTCCAGCCATTTGTATCCAGTTTCTCACTTACTGGCTTCTGGCCTAATGGATGGAGACAACTCCTGAATCCACTGGTCTCCGTTCCTCTGCTGCCTTCAGTGGGCTTTACTTGTACCTCCCACTGGTTTCCACGGGGGTGGGGAGTGGGGGGGGTCTTCCCATCCTTGGGGTTCTTATTGCCTTTCCCTGTGGCTGGGGCTTCTCACTGATGCTGTTTCCTCTTGATTCCCATATCAGCTCCTAAGGAAGTCCAGGTGTAGAAGCTGTCAAAGAGCCAATTGCCATCTGACCAAACACTGCTTTTGAAGTTGTCTGAGAGTTAGAAGGACGAGGTTCCTCACATCCTCTTCCTTCCCACTCTAACCCTAACCCTGAAGTTTTGCTAATCTGGAAACAGAAAGCTCTGGGCTTGCACCCCCTCACCCCATCAATGCCATGAGACTCTTTGATCACACTTACAGTAAGCCTGGCATTGGTAGGTAGAGCCCTGGGTTGTAATCTGGCTTGGAATCCCTGCTCTTACCCCTGTGGTCTCAGGCTGTCTACCTGTGCCTCAGTTTCCTAACGGTGCCATGGGAACAACAGCAGCCCCCACTTGCCGAGAGGACCAAAGAATGAATTTGCTGCTGGTATTCTGGGGGCCTTCCTCCAGTGCAGCCAGGCTGCATGCAGATGGCAGGTTGATTCTCCACTCACAAGGGCCTCCCCAGCCTGCACAGTAGACAGCGGGTCCTGGCTCCCACAGTGGGGAAATCCACTCTAGATTTGAATTCCTCCAACAACAAACTAAGACAAAGTCTGTGAAATAGCTCCATGAGACACCGGGTGAAGACCTCTGAGGACCTCCTTCTACTCACATTAACAGTGTCTCCCAGGCCAGCTGGAGTCACTGTGATGACATCGGGTGAAGACCTCTGAGGACCTCCTTCTACTCACATTAACAGTGTCTCCCAGGCCAGCTGGAGTCACTGTGCTGGCGGAAGTGACATCCTCCCTTTCCTTCTGTCCCCATTTTAAATAACAGACCAAGGCCTAGACCCTGACACAAGTACCCATATTTGCTCTCATTTTATGGACTGGGAAACAGAGGCTCAAGAGGTAAACACTTGCCCCAAGTCCTATACTGATTCGCCCCTAGTTCAGTGACCTCTCAGTTGGTTCCCATCAACCAAGCTTTAGAGTATCTTGCTCCAGTCTATACCCTGGAGTTGTTAGGCCTCTGGTTGAGTCCTTAGTTCCTTCTGGGGCTTTACATCTTCATGGTCAAGGTCAAGGGAGGGGTGGGGTAGGGAGGCTTGGGGTCCTTCCAGTTTAACATTTCTGGATTTCCTGGCACTTTCTGGGGCTAACCTGAGTGGCAGGCCCCCAAGGAGGGAGAGACAACACTGGGAGGCTGGTTAGAAGCCTGACATTAAAAAACAAGGCGCTCGGTACAGGAGAGGCCAGAGAGTACAAAGCAATGCCTGTTAGGCCATCGGGGACAAAGAGGTTCCGGGTAGACCTGAAGGCCTTATTGTGGCTTTGATTATTTTTTTCCAGAAAGAGCTCCAGAAATGCTATTACAGAGACTCTTTATAGAAGTCTCCTTTCGAGCATGCACCATGAGACTGTTCCATGTCTGTGGGAGCTCAGGAACCCAAGGGTGAGACTAGACCTCCTCAGCAGGTGCCACAGAACATTTTTCAGAAAGGACCCATTGCCATCAGCCATCCACACACAAGGCTATAGCTCCTCTGTGGCCCCTGTACCAATAAATAAATGCAGAGTATTCCAAAATTTCAGGACATAGAGTGTTGCATGCCAGGCTCTGTGTTAGGGCTTGAGACACAAACCTATATCAGAAAAAAAAAAAAAAAAAAAAAAAGGCTTCTGCCATGAGTGGCACACATAGGGTATCTCGATTGCTCTGTGAGCAGAATCGACATCAAGAGATTTCGGAAGCATAATGTTTTGGTAGTTAGGGCAGCTGGTGATCACTGGTCACCAAAAAAAAACCAAAAAAAAAAAAACCCAAAAAAACAACACACACACACATACAAAAACCCCCACAACAAACAACAACAAAAACAAACCTACATCAGTTTCAAGGGCTTCTGAGGCACATCCCTGTGTGGAGAGACAAACAAAGTGAATGCAATGGGTGCATGGACTGCTGGGCAGCCACGGGAAGTCTGGTGGAGCCCCACTGCATAGCCCTGGCAGCGCCACCCTCTCAGACTGGCCAGGGCTATTAATATCCTGCTGAGTCAGGGGGCTCTTGAGTTTCAGCTGAAGACGCACAGAGAGCATGTTAGATATTCTTGACTCCTGACCTGCCCCCACCCTTTCCACCCGCCCTTCCCTGCCAGCATCTGTGGGAAGTAGCAGGTGCTGATGGAAAGTGGTGGGTCTTAGAAGACAGGATGAATGGGGGTGAGGGACAACTGTCACTGTCATTGATTTGCTGGGTGGCCTGAGGTGAGTAACTTCACCTCTTCGAGTTTCCTCATCGGAAAAGACAGAACAGCATGAAAGACCGTGAATGGCAAGGGTCCTGAATTCTGTGGTCCCTGCTGGTGTTCAATAGATACCTGTTTGGGCTATGCCATGGGTCTTATCCTGGAGAGTGACTAGAAACAAGATAGCCAAACCTGCCCTAACTCTCAGATATGTTGAGAGGCAGCATCTGGACAGCTTGATCCTACCTGTCCCCATACAAGTCCCTGTCACACTATACCATGGCACTCAGGTTGCAACTGTCCCTTCTCCATGTGTTTCTGTACAACCAGCTTCCCGTGAGAAGGCTCATTCAGGCTGGTTGGGTGCAGACCTGAGCCCAGCAAGCAGTAGATGCTCAGGAAATGCTGATGAGCTGCATGAGAGGAGAGCAGGATGAGTGGGTATGGTGCTGTGGGTTTAGATGCCGCTTGTGAATCAGGTAAAGCTGAGTAACTAGTGGGTTAGTAGGAGCAGCCTGGATGTTTGAAATCAAATTTCCATCTAGATCTCTCTATTGCCCTGACTTGACTTATTTCTCCCGAACAGAATTATCTGGACTGTCAACTGTCTTCAAGCACACATGGAACTCCCAACCACAACTCTGAAGTAGATGCTTTGTTCTCACAGGATGTGGAATGAAAACTCATCGTTGTCAGAACCGTGCCTACATGCTTGGTTGATGCGGTGCTGAGGACTGAACTTTTGACTTTGTGCTAGCGAGGCAAATGTTCTACCAACTGAGCTACAACCCCAGACCTAAACTTAATATTTTTATTAAATTAAAGCAACAGTGTCACCAGCTCTCATAATAGAAAAGTAGGTATATACTGGGCATTGAGCTCTATGGCCATCTCCTTAACCTCCTAGTCTAGCTTTGAGTATTGCTATCCCCATGCTTACAAATGAAAATATGAAAGCCCAGAGCAGGTAAACCCTTGGCCCACAGTCGTTCAGCTAGTTGGAAGTGGACATTAGTTTGCAGACTCAGGGTCCTGCATATGTGGCCTGACCCACAAGTGACTTCAGGGATGTTCACCACACGGTAACCCCCTGGGGTTCTAAACCCCACTTTTCCTCAAGAGATTTTCTAAGTCAAATCTTCACAGGAACTGGGAAGCCCTTTGAGGACCGTGTCCTGTGGAGAATAAGGAGCTGATGATTGGCATGTTGGGCCTCTCCTTCTGCTCTTTGCTGGGATGCTATTTTCACCCACAGTGGGAAAATACCTATTTCCTTCCCTCCCTGCCCAGGAGAGGCAGTGTGTGCACATATGGAAGGGAAAGGGAGATGGTGCACGATCGCCTTGCTGCTAACTAACGAAGGCATGCCAATTTTTCATGCGGACTGAAACCTCTCTCAGAGGAAAACAGAATTCTGATAAAGGGAAAAGCATCACAATGGCTTCTCTTCCTGGTGATTCCTGCTCCCTGGACACAAGGCTGCGGTTTCATGGCAACAGCATTCACACTTTGCTAAAATAAAAGCTCTTGCCAGCTGGACCCCTTATTAAAGTGGAGCCCCGGGATTAGTGTTTTCTTAGTGAGTGGCAGAGGGGTGCTGGCCGCCCTCCAAGCTGACCTCACTTCCTGGGCACAGTAGCCCCAGGTAGATTAAAGAGTGGCTGAGAGCCTGTTTGACCATCCCATACGGCTTTCTCCACTACAGTGCATTAGAATGTATCAGGACTGTGGGGCCCTTAGTTTGGAAAGTGAATTCAGTCTTACAGCTGATGTCAGGGGTAGTGGGACAGAAAGAGCTGAGTTCAAAGCCTCACTCTGCTATGAAGTGGCTGCTCTTGCTAAGACACGCCCACTCTCCTGTCTCTAGGACACCAGTCATCTCACCAAAGCCCAGACGAGGGCTCTGCACTCGGCCATTTCTCCATTGCTTCCATCAAATATTTTCCCTTCATTCCTCTTCCTTCTCTCGAGACAGAGTCTCACATATCCTAGGCTAGCATACAACTCATTATGTAGCCCAGGCTAGCCTCGAACTCATGGCAATTCTCCTGCCTGACTCCTGAGTTCTGGGATTATGCACCCACCACGCTTGTCTTATTGTACTATGCTTTTAAAAGTATATAGTGTCCACTAATAATGTCTTCTTCCTTCTTCTATTTTTCCTTTCCATTATCTTTCTTCTTTTTCTCTCTTTGAAACAGTCTCACTATGTAGTTCTGACTGGCCTTGAACTCACGATGTAGACCAAGTAGGCTTTGACTCCACAGAGTGCTGGGATTAAAGGCATGCACTGCCACACCTTGCTTTCTTTTTTTTCTTGTTTATTAATTGATTTGGCTTCCTTTCTGCGGACCTGCCCTCTACAATTTATAACACTGTATCATTCTTTCCATCACTCTTTTAGAGAGTACTTCTATTTATGAAATACACTCACCACAAAACAGCTTGAAGTTTACACCCACAGCTTCAGACCTAGGCGTCATGAGCCCACATGGAGTCACTGAGTGGCAGCAGCCAGCTGTGTGTGAGGATGCCCTCGAATGCTCCTACAGTTACAAGCTCTCCTCAGTACACATTTCCCAGGCCATGTCTCACTGTATCAAGAGCTAGTCTGGACCAAAGGGGCTTAAAGAGATTTATCTTGACCAAAAACAAACAAACAAACCAGGCTCAGTTCCAGGAGGTGAAGAAAAAAAACAAAGCCGTTGAGAAGATCAGTGCTGAAGGCCGGGAAGGTGCTTGGTGGACAGAGGCGCTGGCTGCTGAACCCAGAGACGGAGGCTGGTCTCCACCGAGCTTCTCCTGGCTGCAAAGGAGTACTGACTGCCAGAATTGTCCTCCGGCTTCCATACGCAATTTCCACCACACCACACAAAATAAATAATGTCATTTCCCCCAAAAAAGATCAATATTGGGAAAATTAACCAAATGAGCATATACACCACATATAGGGTGACGGTGTTTCCTCAGCACTAAATTATTACATTTTCTGAACGTGACTATAGTGGCTTGAATAAGAAATGTCCCTCATAGGGTCATGTATTTGAACACTTGGTTCTCAGTTGATCCCTGTTTGGCTGTATAGGACCTTTAGGGGGTGGGTTCTGAGGGTTTATAGAAGAGGGCCTCAACTTTCCTAATGCTGTGTACAGTTTATGCTGTGGTGACATCCAAGCATAAAATTAATTTTGTTGCTACTTTATAACTGTTATTTTGCTACTGTTATAAATTGTAATGAAATACCTGATATGCAGGATATCTGGTATGCAACCCCAAAGGGGTAGCTGGTTCACATTGTCACCCCACTTCCTGTTCTCTCTACTTCTTTCCTACATATAGATGAAATTGTGATCAGCCAGTTTCCTGATCCTGCCAGCACGCACTCCCCAGCTCCTATTGTAGCCTCCCTGCCATGATGAACCCTACCTCAAGAACCTTAAACAAACCCTTTTTTCCTCCCTTGGCTTTTGACAGGGTGCTTTGTTGAAGTGCAGGCGCACAACAATACAGGAACTGATAGCATAACTACTTTCTATACTTGAAACATTTTCCTCTGGAGGGAGGATAGAAGCTCACAAGACTTGGAAACTGGAGGAAACTTAAAAGGCTCAGGAAATCCCTGAACATTACAAGATTCACAGGCTCCTCCCACAGTTATAAAAGCAATAAGAACTGGTAGGGATTGCTTGGAGGGAACTGCTTGTGAATCCTACAGGGAGCACAAGGATGCAGCTTTCATGAGTCCTCACCAGGGCTGTGGTGAGCTTTTTGCTGATGCAGTTGTCTTTAGGTCACCCACACTCCTGAAGGAAATTCTTATCAACTTACCAGTTTGCTGATCTAGACCTGGGTGGAAACTTTGCTCTGCCTTCAGTACTCTATCTGGACTGAATAGATGTTTGCTCACATCTTCTGAGGAAAAGTCTCACAGCAAGCAACCATCCCAAGGCAGTCAAAAGAGCACCCTGTTCTCATGTGAATAGTTCAAGGTAAAGGTTCTTGAGGCCAGTGGCTTACTCTCCAAGGCCAAGGCAGAGTATCAGTCATTATAACAGAGAGCCTACTGCAGAAAATGAGCAATGGGCAATTTGTCAGTAATTAGTGAATCAAAAAGACAGGTACAGAGGATTTAAATTTATTCTTCCCAAATAGGTTTGAATATTTTCAAATTAAGCAGTAAAAACAATTAGATTTCATTTCACAGAAATGGGCATCATTACACAGAAATCTCATACAGTAAGGAGTCATTACTCTGAACATGGAATGAGAATTTTTACCTTAATAGCTATTTTTATTTTCACCCAGATGTTTCACTCGTCCTCTGCAAAGGGCTCAGAGCTGGGGTCTGTGATTGGGTGGGATGAAGGCTTTGCCCCCTCCCAGTGGCCAGGGGATGCTGAGATCTTATCTTCTGACTCAAGCCCCTGGTTGTACGCTGCCATACTGAATACTTTATAGAGGACTGAAAGGTGAATACACAAAATAGGTAAGTGGGGTGCACTCAAGGACTGTAGGGGCCACCTAGACGTCCTGGTACTGGCCAGTGCGATGGAGATTCTGGGAGGGAGGGGGTCTCCGCCCCATCAACAGTGGAGTTCCAGGCTGTTCATTTTTAGGGACAGGGCCTTGGGTATGCAGGCCCGGGCAGGAGCAGACACTAAGTCCCATTAACAGCTGCTTCTCTGAGCTACAAGACACCTGTGTTAAGAAGAGTAATCAGGTTAGAAGAACATGATTGGATAATTCAATTGCTGTCCTTGGAGAATTGTTGTTTAATTAAAGGGGCCTAAAGGCAGAGATAGGTAGTGGGGGAGGGCAGCTCTGATCAGCTACAGAGACTGGAACCCCTGGCAGGGTGGGGAGCTTCGAGCTCTGCCCCAGCTCAATGGGAGGGGCTGGAGCTGGTGACATGACATCAAATGTGAAGGAGATGCTGTTCATTTGCTTGAGGAGACCATTAGATCCACTTGAATAAACTTCTGCCTCCAATCAAAAGGTTTTAACAACACAGCCTGTCCCCACAGTAAGTCTGTGACGCCAGGAAGTTACTTGGCTTGCCTTTGTTTCCTCTCCAAGGTCATAGTTGAGAAGTGAACTCATTCCATTGACTGAGAGACCCTTTCACTGCAGTACCCCATGCTTTTAATAAACTTTTCCCATGCACCACACACTGATGACTCTGCGTATGGGGGCAGGGATAGCTCTCTATTCTTTGGGACTCACCGGAAGATGTTGTTTTAATGGCACCGTGGAGCAGTTTGTCCTTCAGGTTTTCCCAAGGCCTGGGCACATGCCCAGTGCTCCATAAAATGTCTGTTACATTTAAAGTTACATTAAAAAATGCTAATTCACACATCTTGGACCTAACAACAAACTTTCCTGCAAATGCTTAATATTCTTGCATCTTTTGTGAATATAAATTCAAGAAAAACCACTCTCCAAGCAAATGTAGCTGTCCCAGGCATTTGCAGAGATTGTGGAGAGCCACATATATCCAGGGGCAGGTAGCCCAATTAATCCAAAGCCAGAATTTATGGAGCACCTACTGTGTGTGAGGCTTACATTCAGTTACAGAGAGAAAACTAGACTTGGTTTCTCTCCCCATGGAAGTTTCAGATGGACCAGGATGGTCATTGTCCTTCTAAGGATATGGGAACAAATTATCCCTTCCCAAGCCTCAGATACCACCAGGACAAGAAGCAGGGGGAATGCAGAGGGGTTGATGTTTGGTCCCCCAAACAGTAAAACTGAGCATTCTATCATTCTGTCATATGCCTGCCTGAGTGCCCACTCCCTTCTCTCTGGCTGTTCTGAACCCAGGGACTCATGCATGCTAGGTAAGTGTCTTGGCTCTGAGCAGCCCCCAGCTCAGAGCTAGCCACTTAATTGGAACCTTCCTAGATGCAGCCAGTGTTCTCAGCTGGCACTGCCACCAGGCGCCTGGCTCTGCGCTCTGCCTCCCCTGTGAATGGTGTTCTTTCAGTCCTCCATGGAAGCAGCTCCTTTGTGACATCTGTGTTATCTCTCAGCTGCCATCTTATTAGGAAAGCTGAGCTCTCTCTCCCAGGGTCCTACATTGTCCTGATCCTCTGGGAAACTGCCATGATGCTGAGCTGCAAAATGAAGCAGTGGAAAGGGACTTTTTGCCTGTTTCATGGCTGGCATGGGAGGGGATGATGCTTTCTGAGCTGCCTGACACATGTGGCCGGGGTCCAGGAAACAATAGTGACAGTTCTTGAATAAGTGAGCTGCAGAAACTATGGCCTGCCACCCCCAGAGGTACAGTTTTGGAGAAGAGCCAAGCTTTGGAGACAACTTAAAAAGAACAGGATGAAACTATGCTGTAGCTAAGCACAGAACTAAACAGCAAGTGTCTGTGTATGGAATGTTCTTAAGGGTCATTAATATTGACAGTGTGGCTCTTGACTGGACGAGGGGTACCGCTCTCATTAATCATTTTTAATAGCAGCTCTGGTCCCATTTCACTTGACATTTCTTATCAACAAGTCTCCCAAGGGTGCTTTGCTCCTGGGAATAATAAGTAGAGATGGCTGTCCCCATTCTCAGACCAGCAGACCAGGGCTCCCAGATCAGAAACCAAAGGCCAGCACCAAGATTGACAATGGCTGAGATTATGTTCTCACAGTCACCCCAGAAGCATTTGTAAGGTAACTTCTGTGGAGCCAGGGAGATGACTCGTTTGGTCCTACAAATGTAAGGATCTGGGTTTGAACCTCAGAACAACAACAAAAATCTTCTGAGCATACTGGGGCATGAGGAGTGTTGGCTGCTCTTCAGAGAACCCCATTCCCAGCACCCACATGATGGCTAACAGCCATCTGTAGCTCCAGTTCCAGGAGATTCTGGCCTCTGTGAGCACGGCACACACACAGTACACAGACACACATGCAAACAAAACATTTGAACATATAATAAATAAATCTTCTTTAAAATTGGGTGTGACGATACACACTTGTAATCCTAGCACTGGGGGGAGGCAGAGAGGAGACCCTGAGGCTCACTGACCTGGGGACTTAGCTCAATTGTCATCTCCAAGCTCAATGTCTCCAAAAACAAGATAATGTGACTGAGGAAGATATTGTAAGGTTGATCTCTATCACACACACACACACACACACACACACACACACACACACACACACGCACACACACACGCACACACACACACATTTTGCATGAACACACTAAAATCACTACCATACACCCATTACTGAATCAGATCCAAGGTATGGGATGTATATTAGTTGTGAAGGAAGACTGATATACAGGCAGTGGCAGGAAAGAGGGCCTCCCTGGAGATGGACAACCACTTCCACTGCCCCTTAGAAGTGGCACCAGCCTTGTCTAAGTGTTTCAGCAAGACTTTCTAGAAGAACTGGCATGGATCTGGGCCCTGTAATGTAATAGAAATCCATTAAAGTTAATAAAGGGACCAGACTAGGCATGGACAGAATGTGCAAAGGCCCAGAGACACGAAGAGGGGACAGAGTTGGGAGCAATACATCTGACTGTAGTGCTAATCAAAAACATTCATGTTTCACACTGATCTCATCACAGCATTACTACAACAGTTCAAAAATGTGGCCGAAATCTAAGTGTCCCCCAGGAGGAGAATAGATGAACAAAATATGATATGTCCATACAATGAAATAGTATTCAGCTACAGAAAGGAGGAGGGTTTATCGTAATTGCACTTGGCTGTCAACTTGACAGAATTTAGAATCTCCTAGGAGAGAGGTGAGGCACAGCTCTGGGAGTGTCTGGGAGGGATTCCAGAGAGGGTGAACCAGGAGAGCAATACTTATCCTAAATGTGTGTGGCACCACCTCATGGACTGTGGGTCTTAATGAGACAGAAAAGAGGAGAATGTCAGCCATGATGTTCTTTCTTCTCTCACACACAGGACCAGTCAGAAGTCAAGAGTCAAGGTAAAGAATTCTTTCTTTTAAGGTGGTCTCTGGCATTTTGGCCACAGGGACACAAAGGTAACTCATACAAGAACATTGATGTGGTGGCTACTTGGAGGAACATGAGGTCTCAGTGCTAAGTGTAGGAAGCCAGACCAAAGGATTGTGTTATCCTTTTTATATGCAAAACAGTGGGCAGGCAAGTTCATAGACAGGGATGACAACAGGGAAGGAGCAGAACCTTCCCTCAGGGTCGGGCCCTACCTTGGGGTGGTGACAAACTCAAAGGAGGCGACAACACCAGCATATTGAGAATGTGCCAGGGCCACACCCACTTTCAGATGGCTAGTGTATGTGAATTTCACCTCAAACCCTAAACAAGCAAATTCATAGGGGAGAGAAAAGAAAACAAAAAGCAAGCACGATGCCCCAGGTGCACATCCACCTTTGGGTGTCCCTTGCACACGCCCCCAGCTTTTGCCACTGCCCCAGACTTCTCACTTATAACCTTGACATTGACACCAGCCATATTCTAGATCTCCAGGGAAATGGGTGCAAAGCAAGCGTGGGTGATCTACACAGTTGCTGTGAGGTAGGTTCTGTGGGATGGGGGCCCTGATGGGTTTGTCCCAGGACCCTCCCATAGACTTTACTTCCAACTCACACAGAAGGAAAAGCTGGCTTGGAAGTATTACGTCATCATAAAATCACAGACCCAGGGCCTCAAGTTCAGTCTCATTGCCACCCTGATGCTCTACTGTTCTTTAGATTAGAAATAGGAAAAACATTTTGTTTAAAAACAAAACAAAATTCTTTTCCCAGGCTGGCATGTAAAGGCACTTGCTGCCTGCTAAACTAGATCACATGAGTTCAGTCCCTCAGACTCCTAGACAGTGGAGAGAACTGGCTCCTGGAAGATGTCTTCTGACCCTATGTGTACTGTAGCACATCTGTATCCCCCCGACACACACAAAATTAAAATGTAAAACACAAATTAAAACTCATTTCCTTTGGGGCTGGAGAGAGAGCTCAGAGGTTAAGAGCACTGGCTGCCCTTTCAGAAGACCTGGGTTCAATTCCCAGCATCCACATGGCAGCTCACAACTGTCTGTAACTCCTGTTCCAGGGGATACAGCACCCTCTTACAGACACATACAGGCAAAACATCAATGCATATAAAATACAAATAAATAATTTTTTAAAAACCTCCTTTTCCTTATCTGGCTCTGCCCAGATTCTGTGACACTTCCCTTCTGCTCTGAAGCACAGACAGCCCCCTCCCAGGCCCATCACAGCTTCATCCAGAATGAGCGAGCCAGTGAGCCAGGCCAAGAGTAGCTGTGGGACTCAGGGGCTTGTGTTGTTTACGGCTTGTCAACATGTCCTTCTTGTAGACGCTCAGCTCATCCCTTGGACGGTCGTGTTCCTTTCCATGCTACCTCGGAAGGCAGCCCTGGGGCCAGTATGACATTGGAAGTGACTGGATCGACTGCTTTATTGATGATCTGTGGAGAGGGTTGTTAGAATGTATGGACTCAGGCCAGCTGTCATCTAACTGAATGTGCCTCAGCCACCAGAGATGTCACATAGCCCAGCACACACATGTTCTTCTCTTCTGAAGTCACCTTCTTGTGGGGAGGGGTCACAAAAGATACCACACACCAGTTGACTGTGAGAACTGGAGCCCCTAGTCAGGGCACAGAGCAGTGGGGTGTAGACACACGGCCTCCAACACAATAGAATGACGCTAAAGGGACTCCAACCAAAGTAGACATTAGACCATGTAAGTATTTGAAAGATATTGAGTCATTCGCCAGCTCCCTCCGGACTGTTTCGGAATGAGTCTGTTTAGTGCTGTGCTGCAGTCATAGGGCCTCAGGTCTTACACTGATCTGAAACACAGATACTAAAAACGGGAGGGTGAGGTGACACTTTTATTGACTTGATTGTAAAGGAAGTCAGAGGACCCGGGGCAGGCAGGCGGCCAACCCTGCACTACCACATTGACGCATGCACACTGCACACTAGAGTCCATAGCAACGGCAGATCAGAAAACTGCTACCCAGGAAGAAGGAGGGGGCTCAGGCCTGAGGGGATGTTTTGTGGGTTTCTTTGGTAGCAGGAGGAAGCCTCTGGAACTACAACAACTCACCTACGGGAGGACCCAGGCAGGCAAGAGGAATGGCCGTGGTGCCTTCTGGATAGGTTGGCCGCTAGCCAGCTGGTGGGGAGCCCCTTTGCACCTTGCTCTCCACCACTCGCTTTGAGAGGTGGTGGCGCAGCCCCAGCCTGAGTGCACGGAAGAGCAGTGGCTTTGTTCCCCAGTTCCCTCGACCTCAGAAGAAACGTGGTGACTCCGAGGAGCAGTCCAAGCTGAGTGGCCCAGAACAATGGAGGCCGAAGGAACCTAGGCGGACAGTCTTAGAAACAGCCCATTAAGGCTCCAGGATGATCAATACTCAGCCGAAGCAAGGAGGTTTAAAAGCCTCTGTACAAAGCCTGCTCCCATCAACAGGGCCAAGTGGCAGCTGCTTGGGTGGACCCTGCTCTGAGAATCAGAGCCTCTCTGGCAGGAAAAATAGTGTGGGGGCGGGGCGCAGGGGAGGAGATGCTAGGCCACAGAGTTGCCTGGGGTTGCTGGGTCAGATGTCCCTGGCATCGGTGACCTGTGACCTTTGGTCCAGACCGGGAAGGTTCTATATCAGTCTTTCTCAGGACTCTGCTCTACAGCTTTATAGGTGGGAGTACCAAGGCTGGTGAAGGGAAAGGGTTTGCCTGAGGTCATGTGGCTACAGGATTCTGGCTCTGCCTCCAGCATGAGTGGCTCTCCTTCTTGAGGCTTGGAAACATAACACCCTTATCTCTTTTCTTGGTCATCTTGAAAGATACCCAGAGAGCAAAATGTCTACAAACATGAATAAGTATGGTCTGGTGGGACATACCTGGGATCCTAGTATTCAGGAGGCTGAGGCAGGAGGATGGTAGTTCCAGGCACAAGGAACTGGGGATGTAGGTCAGTTGGTAGAGTGAATGTGTCTAGGAGGCAGGAAGACCTGGGTTCAATCCTCAGCGACATAGAAACCAGTCATGGAGGTGCATATCTGTAATCCCAGAATTTGGGAAATAGACAAGAGGATCAGGAGTTCAAAGTCATCGTAAGCCACGTTGATAGTTTGAAGCCAGCACAGGATATAAGAGATCCTTCTCTTAAACAAACCCAGGCCAGCCTGGGCTACATGGTGAAACAGATAGGCATAGGCTGGTAGTACAGGCTAGACCATCTGCCTATAGTCTGAAGGAATAGTTAGCTATAGTGAGGGCAATGAGACTGATCTCTCAAAACCTGAAGCTGCTGCATCTGTCATTGGCTTTGAGAAAAATAAATGAAAATTTAAGAAGTCTGTGACCTGGCCAAGTTCACCCAACTTGGATTAAATCCCGTCCCTCTGATTCTGAAGCTCCAGAAGCCTCTAAATGCTGCACGGAGGCTATTCTCGGAAGTCGGCAGCACAGGGATTGGGTAGGAAGGCGACTTTCTGAGGCCCCCCTCGAGGACCTGGGCTTGCTGTGTCACTCTGACCATAGATCATCTCTCTTGCTCTGGCCTGGGGACTGCTCAGCCTGACTAGTCCCTGAGCAAGTAGAGAGGGTGATGCCCCTTATGGCATCATGTGCTTACAGGCTGGAGCCCAGTCAGGGCCAAGTCCTAGATTAGTGAGAGCGATAATGTGATCTCCAGGCCTTCTCGTTCTACTGGAGAAGATGGTCCCTAGATCACTTCTGGCTCTATTATTGGACTTGGCTAGTTCTTAGGATACATGAGCAGGAAGATCAGCGGGGGGGCCAAGGACAGCAGCCTGGGTAGTTTTCTTACTGCTGCGACTATATACTTTCCAAGAACAGCTTGAGGAAAGGCTTTGTTCTGTCTCAGACTACCACGATGGCAAAGTCACAGAAGCAGGGCTGTGGCAGTCAGAGAGACATGGATGTTGGCACTCAGTTTGCTTTCTTTGCATGGAATCCAGGCCCCCAGCACAGGGGATGGTGCCATGTCCCTTTACAGTGAGTAGCTCCATATAGAAACCACTCACAGATACACACAGCCATTTGTCTCCTAGATAGTTCTAGATTCTGTCTAGCCAACAAGCAAGACTGTTAGACGTTTGACCTGAGGTGGGGACAGGGCATGTGGACAGAGCACAATTGTAGACTGTGTACTGCTCATGTGCAGAGGAACAAGCTGTTTACTGTGGACAAAATCAGGAGAAAGGGCTATGGATGCCACAGGCTTGCTGAGAACAGGTAGGTGTCACTGCACATGATGCTGAGCTGTGCTGCATGCTGTAACTCTGTGATCAACCAACAGGTGGCCATGGAGGTGTAGTCCTGTAATCTTGCACTGTATGGGGGTAATGAGGCAGGAGGATTACTACAAGTTAAAAATCAGTCTCAAAAACTAAGGAGAGAGAGAGAGAGAGAGAGAGAGAGAGAGAGAGAGAGAGAGAGAGAGAGAGAGAGAGAGAGACACAAAGCCTCTGATTTGTACCATTGGGCATTTCCTGGTGTAAACATTCTTGCCATGGCTGACTCCACTCATGGCATGATGTTACTGAATGTGTGGCTGGGAAACCCCTCAGTGCCTTGATTCCTGTGTCATGCTGACCCCAGGGGGGCAAATAACCTCAAGAGCTCAGGAAGACTCAGAGTGCAGTCAAATAATTAGGAAGGCATCTGCCTTGAATAGTCTCCACCTTAGATTTTAGTATAGTTTGCTTAATTATAGGTTGGAGTAATTGACTTCTTAATAAGAGCTTGTGTTTAATGGCTGTGTTAGAATTCTCTGGAGAGGCAGAGGTGTGTGTATGTGCCTGTTAGCTTCTCACGGCCGGAATCAAACACAACAGGAGCCACTCAAGAGCCAAAGGGTTTGGCAGGTACAGCCCACCATGGCCAAGAGGCATGGCAGTAGAGCAGAATGTGCTCGGTCTCATTGCTTCAGAGTCAGGAAACAGGGGCTGGAGAGATGGCTCAGTTGTTAAGTGCACTGGCTGCTCTTCCAGAGGAACTGGGTTCAATTCCCAGCACCGACATGACAGCCCACATTAGCCTGTATCTCCAGTTCCAGGGGACCCGGCACACACCTCACACAGACCTGCAGGCAGGCAAAACAAACTAAATGAATAAGTAATTTTTAAAAAATCAGGAAGTATAGGCAGATTTATTTCTTTGGACGGCCAGCTCACAAAATGACACAGAGACTTATCACTAATTATGAAAGCTTGGCCTATACCTTAGACTTGTTCCTAAAACCAGCTCCTATGACTTAAATTAACCCATTTCAATTTACCTTTGTTTTACTAGGTGGCCTTTTGCCTTTCTTTCATTCTGTAAGTCCACTCCCTCTGTGTCTCGTTGGTGTCTCCTTTGCACTTCAATTATCTCCTTCTATTTCCTCTGTCTGCCTGGTATCTCCTATACCTCCTGCCTAGCAATTGGTAGCATACAGCCACCCCACAACAAGGAAGCAGAGGGCAAACAGAAGAGTGTTTGGCTATCAGAACTCGAGCCCTTGCCTCCATTCACATCTTTCATCAAGGCTCCACTTCCTAAAGTTTCCACAGTCTTCCAATATGGTGCCACGAGCCGGGGACTAAGTATTCAAATATATGAGCCTCCAATACAACAGTACACATATGTGTATACACACACACACACACACACACACACACACACACACACACACACACATCACAATTAAGAGAGATGTAAAGAGGAACTAGTTCACCTGATGATAGAATCTGGTCATCTTGAGACTGTGGGAACCCTGAAGCATGGCTCACTCTGAGTCCAAGGGCCTCAGATCCGGGGAAGTTGATGATGAAATGCACAGTCTGAGGTGGGAGGCCTGAGAACCCAGGAGTCACAGGTTCAGGTCCAGAGTCCAAAGTCTGCAGAGTCTGGGGTTCTGATGAATACTGGTATCAGCAGAGAGGCAGCTCACACGGTCGCCCTCCACGGCCTCTGTCCCCTTCTGCCCTGCCCCACTTCACAGAATCTCTGACAGACCACTATTATCTCAGATGCCATACCTTTCAGAAACTCCTTTAAATATACTCACAGAGAGAATGCCTCACTACCTATGGGCATCTATTCCTACTCCAGTTAAGGGCCCATCTCAGATTAACTATGCAAAGAATTACCTCTTTGTATGTAGGTTTTTGTTACAAAAGGGTTTTATATAGCATCAAACTCACTATCTGGCCAGGGATGTCCTTAAGCTCCTAATTCTCCAGCCTCTACCTCTTGGCTGTGGGGATAACAGGTGTATCACTGCCCAGTTTATGTGATGCTGGGGATGGGATCAGGCTTTCATGTTTGTTAGGCAAATGCTCTACCAACTGAGCCACAGCCCAAAGCCATCTCTGGATAATCTTTACAAGAACACTCGGTTCTCCTGTGCCTGTAGGAGCTGGCTTCAGTACAGCTGACCCCATCCTCGACCCCTTAGTTTACCTTCCTCATCCTTAACACCTACAGCACTTTAACACAGAGCAATGCATTTCTTTTCAGAGGCAGAGCCACCTTAGAGGCCCAGACTTCCCTGGAACATACATGTTCAATGCACTGGTGCAGGACAAGAGCAGATGGCCTTGATACAGCAGAGGCTGCTATGAAGCAGAGAGGTATCCAGTGGTGGGTGAGACCAGATGAATCTCAGGGTAGAATCTTCCCACCCATTCTATGAACAACTCAGAATGAAAACATCTGCTGACAGACCTCTGTTTTCTCTCTGTCACATGTGTACACTGAACTATCCTGACCACCCTGATACACAGCATCTCTTGTTCCTTTCTCCATTTTTAAGTCAGCATCCTGAAGTGACAGCTCTCAGTAACTATGCGGGGCTGCCTGGGCTCAGCTGAGTAGTTTTTAGGCATCTCACAAAGGCTGGTTCCGTAGTCAGTCTGGTCTGGACAACGCTAAACAAGAGAGCTGGTGAGGGAGCAGATTCTTACCTTGTGGCAAGGCATCCGGATTTGCCTTGCATGAGTACTTTGCATGACATTTGACCACTGCTCATAAAGACCTACTTCTGGGCTGGATGTAGTGGCCCTTGTTTTTAATTCCAGTGCTTGGGAGGCAGAGGACCTCCGTGAGTTCAAGGCCAACCTAATCTACATAGTGGGTTCCAGGACAGTCAGAACTATATAATGAGACCCTGTCCTGGAAAAAAGAGAAAAAAAACTAAATAAAGAAAACTTGCTTCCTATATCCTCTGCCAATGCACCAGCCACACCGTCACTCTCCTTGTGATACCTGGATCCCTTTTCACTGTTTTCTAGCCGTGATCCTTCTCCCGATTCCCCTGACCCTTTCCTCCCTCCTCTTCCCTAAACTTGTAACTTTCTCAGCTCGGCCCCCAAACTCTTCCCAGACTCATCCTTCTACTCCATCTGTGCCTCCTAACCTGGCCCCAAAGGGAAACATCAGACTTTTTTACCCCGCCTCTTCTCATGCAGCAAATAGTTGTGGGTCTGTATTGACAAGAAGAAGAAGAAGGAGCCATGGGAGGCAGCGCCTGCCATCCTGGCTGGTCACTGCCTTGTCTGGTTGCTCATCTTCCAGGAGGAACAGACAGGAGACTGGAGAAAGGGCATTGGCAACACTAAGCCCTATACATACTTTATAACAGGATGCACCCTAGTCAGCAGAATCCTGATCCAAGGGGGAATGGAGTCCATTGTCAAAGGAGAGAATGTCTGCTAAGTGCAGGACAGAAGATTCTAGAAGGGCCTAGGGAGCTCCAGACACATGAGCAAACAAAAAAAGGGGAGAGTCAGCTGCTTAGCCATATGGCTCTGCTGCCCTCTCCCCTCACCACCTCACTATGCTTACAAGTTACTAAAGGTGGGCTGGAGCCCCAGCCAGGTGCAGAGGGTGTGGTCTCTATATGGGCCAGAACTCACATATAACTGGGCAGCCAGAGTGCCAGTCATTTCAGGCCACTTTGGGAACCTCCAAGGAAAGATGAGTAATAACTCAGGACCACATCCTGGCCAGGCACTGCAGATGCTTTCAGGAAACTGAGGTGGGGAAAGTGTCCCAAGCTGAAGCCAGTCCAGCAGGTCTGCCTTGGTGGTTAATGTGTGGGGAGCACTCCTTGGGAAAAGGAGCTAGAAAACAGTTGTGTTCCGTTCTAATGAGCAGACCAATCTCAGGCTGAGCCTCTCTCCTGGTCTGTTTTGTGGATGTATATTTGGGATGGGGTGTTGTAGAATATTATTTTAAGGTGTGTTACTTTTGTTTGTGTTGCATTTGTTTAACTCTGTGAAGCTGTGTTACTGTGCCTGTCTAAAACACTTGATGGTCTAATAAAGCGCTGAACGGCCAATAGCATGGCAGGAGAGAGAAATAGGTGGAGCTGGAAGGCAGAGAGAATAAATAGAAGGAAAATCTGGGGAAGAGAAGAAAGAAGTAGAGAAAAAGAGGAGGACTCAGAGGGCCACCCATCCAGCTACATAGCAAGTCATGGAAACACAGAAATGGGTAGAGGCATAGAAAAGGAAAAGCCAGAGGCAAAAGGTGGATGAGATCATATAAATTAAGGAAAACTGGCTAGAAATAAGCCAAGCTAAGGCCAGGCATTTATAAATAGGAAGAGCCTCCATATGGAAGTTGGGTGGTAGGACCCCAAAAAAGTAAAAGACAGACAACAACAGCCCTGGCAAGAGGCCCCTCTGTGAGTTAGGATAGGACAGTCCAACCGAGCTGGTTTTCCAGTTCTTACACCTAGACCAGCCTTTGCCGCCACTATAGTGGTTCTCAGAATACTTCTGGTAAAGAAATGACTTCTGCTTTGCTAGGCTAGCCTGAGGAAGAAGAGCCAGGCTGGGGGTAGAGTTGGATTAGAGGATGATTATGGAAAAATCCTGAAGTCTTAGATTTTGCAGCTAGAAGGAGGCTAGAGTCTGGCCCACACCTGCAACCGCCATACCGCTATTGCTGTGGTCATTGCCACTGCAGCCAGGATTGCTATGGGTATCACTATGGCCACAGTCAGCCATTATCACTGTGGGGCTAACATTTCAACCACTGTTAACCAACCTAGGCGATATCACCACAGTCACTATATGACTAGCATTGCTATGGTTGCCCTATTACAGCCACCATCACTGTAATACAAGTCACCATTACCAAACTGTTGTTGAGATACCTGCTCTCATCACAGCAGTCTCTGCAACCAGGGACTACAGTTACTATTATCTGTGTTACTACAGTACAGTGCTGCAGCCACCCTCACAGTCTGTTGTTACTCTATTACTACAACCAACTGCTATACCTATCACCATGGCGACTGTTACTATCAACTGTATCAGTAACAACAGCTTGGAAGAGAGGCCAAGATCTCCTTTTGTTGGCCTCAGCCTCCCATCTGGGGAGAAGGAAGTCTTCATGGCCCTGGCCCCTACTCCTTGTCCCCACATCCCCCAGCACTGCTGACCTCAAGATGATGGGAGAATCTCTATTGCTTTCTCATAGTTTGGGGCGGTCTGTCTTGTGACTGTGATCTCCGCATGGCTCTATGGATGGTGAAGCCACTTCCTCCCACTCTGATCCCTCTGCCTTTCCCCTCCTACATGGCCCTTCTGCCAAAATTAACATCTGACAGAACACATAGTCCATGGTGCTATCTGTCTATCTGATTCATGTGGCATCCTGATGCCCAGACCTGTGTTTGTCACCTTAAAAGCTCAATGAATGTCTGTGCTGTGTGCTGGTGTTTCTGCTGTCCAGTCTCCACCATTTTAGTTGATCCTCTCAGTGATCTGTGTCTCCACTTCCCAGCAAAGGAAAAGAGAGCCCGAGAGACCCCTAACTCATGCAAGGCCAACTGAGGCAATGACATCAGAAGTGACCTATCCCATTTACAAGAACTTTCCCAGAATGACACCCCTAAATATCTCTGTGATTGTCAGGGAATCAGAGGTATTGAGAGGCACACTGAGTGATCCCCAGCTCCTCTGCCTTGTCCCAGGCTGGAAGCCAGGCTTTCATATGACATCTCACAAAGCCACAGTAACCACATGGCACTGGTGTGCTGTTAGACAAACTGGCCAGAGAGGAGAGACCTGGGAATAGAACAGAAATGCACATGTTTGCTCATGCACATCATGTAAAAGATTGTCAACTTTTCCGTATGTAGGATCTCTATATAGTCAAGAGTGACCTTGAACTACTGATACTCTTGCCTGTATCTTTGGAGTACTGGGATCACACACGTGCATCACTGTACCTAGTTCTATGCAGCACTGGGGACTGAATTCAGGGCTTCACGCATTCGAGGCAAGTTCTCTACCAACTGAGCTATACATCTCCAGCCTCAAGATGGAGAATTGTTAAGGATGGAACTAAAATTAGATTTCCCCTCATATCACATGGAAAACAATACCAAATCCACCTACAGGCCTCTCACCAGGACTTCCCAAGATGACACACACACAAAGCACTTGGAGCCATGCCTGGCCCCAGCACAGAGTGGCTGTCATTGTTTCTCTTCCTTGTCACCCACCCATAGGAAATGACACCTACAATTAATATGTCCAATATGTCATTTGAATATGACATGTCCCCGACAGGCTTGTGTGTTTGAATACTTGGTCCCCAAATGGGGTGCTGTTTGGAAAGGTTGCAGAACCTTTGGGTCAGGAGGCATCACTGATGGTGGTGGGTTATTGCAGGTGGTCCTTTGAGGCTTATAACTGGACCCATTTCCCCAGATCTCCTGAATGTACCCCACTTAAATGCAAGCTACTGAGACTATTGATGAAGTTCTAGCTACCATGCCTTTCATCTACAACAGATACTTCTCAAATCCAGAGTCAAAAGAGATCTTCCCTCCCCTAAGTGGTTTCTGTCAGATTTTCACAGCCAGAAGGAAAGTAAATAAAACACCTGTATTTTAATTGTCTGATGGTTAGTCTTAATTGTCAGTTGGACACAACCTAGCATCACCTAGGAAGAGGATGCAGTGAGGGATGTGTAGATCAGGCCTTGGGTATGTCTGTGGGGAACTGCCCTTACTGCCTTAATTGCATGGGGTGACCCAGCCTTTGTGAGTGACACCAGTTCTCTGGGGTTGCATTCTAGACTGTGTAAGATGGGGATGTGAGCTGAGCACATGGAATGTATTCATGTCTCACTCTGCTCCTGAATCACTTTGGCTGTGATGTCACCAGCAGCTTCAGGCTCCTGCCTTGATGGTCCCACAGTGATGAGCTGTGACCTGGAGGTATGGGCTAAGGGAAACCTTTCCCCACATTGGGTCTCACTGGGGTGTCTATCACAGCAGCAGATGTGAAACTGCAACAACTACACACAAGGAACTCACCAAAATCCATTCACGGTTTAGTGGACTCAGTTTTCTCATCTATAAAATGGGGGCAACACTGACTTCATGTGCTGAAATTAAGTCTCTATTGAACAAGTCACAGAGGTTGGCACACTGCAGTGGGTCAGTAAGCATCAAATGTTTATTATTGTGGCTGGGAGGCACTAAGGAGACAGCCAGACTAATCTGGTTGTGTGAATTACCTGGTCTCTGGGAGAGTACACCTGGCAGAGGCAACTTAAAGGGAGAAAGGGTTTTGTTTTGGTTTTTTTTTTTTGTCTCATGACTTAAAGGGGGTACACTCTGTCATGACAGAAACCTGAAGCCACTGACCACATTGCAGCTACAGTCAGGAAGGAGAGAGAGAGAGAGAGAGAGAGAGAGAGAGAGAGAGAGAGAGAGAGAGAGAGAGGGAGAGAGGCTGGTGCTCAGTTGTTTTTCCCTGTGACCTTAGCCCGTTGACTAGCATCACCCACAATCAGGTTGGGCCTCCCCACTTCCGTTAACCCAATCTAGGAAGTTCCCATACACACAGAGTTTTGTTTCCATGGTGATCCCAAATCTCATTAGGCTGACAATCAATTTAATTTTCACACTAGTTTTCTAACAAATCCTTCCTCCTTTTTTCTTCCAGATTGACTGTATTGGCTCATGTATTGGTGTTGTATGACATCTTCTGTGGGAAGATGGATAAATTCTGTGGTGATTGACAGACTGTAGATCACCTGGGAGATGAACCTCTAGGCATGCATTTGAGGGTAATCTAGAGCAGACTAACTGTGGTAGGAAGCCTTACCCTACCTCCGGGCAGTACCATCCCATGGACCAGGGTCATGGACTGAATAAAAGGATGAAAGCACCAGCATTCATTTCTCCCCACTTCCTGGCCACGGATACAATGATGCAATGCGGTCAGCTGCCTCACGCTCCTGCTGCCATGACTGACTTCCCCACAGGGTGGACTGTCCCCTCAAACTGTGAGCCAACGTAACCCTCTCCTTCCATATTTAAGCCACTTTTGTTGGGTGGTTTGTCACAGAAACAAGATGCGTGACCAACACAGATTCCATTTTTCTTATTTGGACACAAAGAAAATATGGTGAGAATCACTGTTCTGGGGGACTTTAAACTCAAGTTCTTGAATGATAGCTGGCCAGTGAGTTCCTCCTGGGGACCATTATGAGGTGAGTGCTCCTAGTTCTTGGGATCTTCTCCTTCCTCCATCCTCCACCTCGTTATCCCAGACTCAGCCACTCGCTGTTCCTGACACAGGAGCCATACCCCACCCCCACACCCCAGCTGCTCTGCCTCCTGTGCTGCTCCCCTGCCCAGAACACACTTCCATTCCTTTCTCCTGAACTAGATATGCTTGTATTATATTCTGCCAAATAAAAGACTCAAGTCCAAAGGATCCACACAGTCATGGCTTTGTGGTCCTGGAGTAACCTTTACTGAGTCAAGAATCAACAGTTGGCAGAACCCTGGATATAATCCAGCTAGATACAGGAGCCGAATCACACCCAGGACAGAGCCCAATCAGTAAATAGCATCCCCCAGATTTAATAAGCTCCAAATGACAACATCTCCCAAACCTTTCTAAATCACACAAATAAGCACTAAATTAGTCAGGGCTCTCTCCCCAGTTCTTATTGAGCCATAATTCACACACTCTCCGATCCATCCACTTCAGTTGTACTCTTCAATGGCTTTTAGCATATTCCCATGGTTGTTCAGCCATCAGCACAATCAATTTAGAACAATTTCATTATCCTAAAAAGAAACCCCACTCCCTTTGGCTTGCCACCCTTCCCAATCACCCCCAAGCGACCCACCCTGTCATTACCCAGCCCCTGGCAACCATCAATCTACTTTCTGTCTCTGTAGCTTTGCTTTCTCTGGACAGTTCATGGAGTCAGACTCAAGCGTGCGGAGACTGGCTGGCTTCACTTAGCATAGAGTTTCAAGATTATCTGTGTGATAGCATGGATGCCGCCACAATCCCCCCTTAATGCCCTCTTGTACAGTTAGACACTGTGTTTTGTTCACCTTCTCAGCTGTTGATGGACACTTGGGCTGTGAACACACCTTGTGCAAAGTTTTCATGCCTTCGTTTTTCATGGGTGTGGAATTGTAGGCACAAATGATAACTACGTGTTCTCTTTGTGGGGAACTGCTGGACTGTTCTGCAAAGTGGCCACACCATTTTACAGCCTCACCAGCGGAGCATGCAGATCCTCGTTGTCCCAGTTGGCTTTCCATTGATTTGATAAACACCATGACCAAAGTGACGTGGGGAGCAAAGCATTTATTTCATGTTACAAGTTTCAGCCCATCACTGAGGGAGGTCAGAGCAGGAGCCCAAGGCTGGAGCTTGAAGCAGATTCCAAAGAGGAATACTGCTTACTGGCTTGCTTGAGGCTCATGCTTAGCTACCCTTCTTACACAGTCCAGGTCCATCTGCCTAAAATGCTATGTCCCTCAGTGGACTGGGCCTTCCTATATCAGTCAGCAGTCAAGAAAATGCCCCCATATCCATGCTGACAGACCAATCTGATGGAGGCTGGCTGTTTCTCAGCTGAGGTTCCCCTTCCCTGGTGAGTCAGATGACAACCAATCAAGCTTTTTGCCAATGCTTGGTACTGTCAACATTTTTTATTCCTGCCATACTAGAGTCCTAGTGGGTGTGAACTGTTGTATTAGTATTCTCCAGAGAAACAGCAATGAGGGAATGTGTATGTAATTAAAGGGGACGTACTCAGTTGGTTTACATGATATGTCACAGGAACTCCAGCAATAGCTGAACTGGGAAGGCCAAGGATTCGGTAGCCACTCAGTACATGGAGTTGGATGTCTCCAACATCCAATTTGGTGTAGAAGGCTTAGAGGATTCCTGGAGGGCTGCTAGAATTCAGTCCACATTAGAAGCCTGAAACTAGGTTCTATATCAGGGAAGGGATCAGCAGTGGCAGTAACACCAGGGTAGATGAACCTGCCGGCGAGAAAAGGCAAGTGCCCCCACATTTAGGGCAGGTCTTCTTGATTCCCCTAATATGACCAAGAAGCACGAGTGCTCAGCAGCTGGCCTTTAGTTGATTTCAGGTCCTGTCAAGCTGATAGCTGAGACTGACCATCACAATGCTAGCTCATGTTTTTGCTTTGGATTTTTTTTTTGTTTGTTTGCTTGTTTTGTTTCATTTTCTGAGACGAGGTCTCATATAGCCCAAGCTGGCCTTGACCTCTGCTGTGTATTTGAGAATAACCTTGACAATGACCTTCCTGTCTCTGCTCCTTAGGTACTGGGGTTATGGGATTATCTCAAGGGGGTTAAATGTGCCTTTCACTGGTAACTAATAATGCCTGGCACTTCCGATGCTCTTATTTACCCAGGACACTCTTAAGTGAAACCCACACAGCCCTCTCTGCTCAGTCACAGTGAACACCAAGGAATGACAATTTTGAAGGCCTGCATCGTCTCAGGCAGCTCAAACATGCTCAGGTTTCCTGAACTCCCAGCATGCCATGGTCCCCTCTGCATCTAGCACTGTGTCCATTTACCAGACTGAGACTTCTTTGATATATTTAGTGCAAATCATGAGATGTTTAAATTAAATGTATATACTTTCAAGGGAAAACATGTGTCATCATCATGACAAACGGAAAAGCATTACAACAGGCCACAAATATAAGGTGACTATAAGAAAAAAAACACAGCACAATCCCCACAAATACTCAGTTCTCACTGGATCCCGGGGATGTCAGGCTTTTCCCCGGGAAGATAAGCAGGCATTGAGGGAGTCAGAAACACCTCCCAACACTGCTTCCCTTGAGCACCTTGAAAGCAGAAGGCATCTTGGAAAGGAGGGAGGAGCTGTTCTTGCTTTGTGGTTGAGTATTGTGAGTGGACCCCACACCCTGGCAGGTCCACTTATACCCTGGCTGCATAGCCCAGTGTTGGCAGACAGACACAGAACCCATAAAGAGACTTCACAGGGGGTCATGTACCAGATTGAAAGTCAGAACCACCAAGTTCACTACCCCATACTGTTCCAGGTGTTAGGAGGTTTTCAAAATCTAAGCCAAATTCTTCCCCTGAGGGTCCAGGGCCAGCACCCAGGCCAGGGGAACAGCACACCTGGATGTTCTCATTCCCAGATTCCCATCAATCAACAGTTTCCTTTTAGGATGGCTCTGTATCTCTTGCAAGTTCCAGAAACTTCTGACACTCCATCAGCAAGGACTGATAAATGGGTAGCATTAGTATTTCAATAACCTGAGGCCCCAAAGCCTTTCGCCAACAGAGACAACCTCACTCTGGACTAAATTATTCATGAACTAACAGTGTAATTGGAGAATCTGGGATCAGCTCTCGGGGGCTTTGACCAGAGGAGGACTGGGGTCGCTTTGAAGCTTCTCAGGGCCACCATCACTGTTCTTCTTCATGGCAAAGATGTGACTCTGGGCTGGGAAGATGACATGGTGAGTGAAAAGCCTACTGACCAAGCTTGGGTTTGGAACCCCAGAACTCATGGAAAAGTCCAGGTGCAGAGACATGCACCTATAACCCAGCACTGAGGAGAGAGCTGGATCCTGGGGCTTCACTGGTCAGCCAGCTCAGCTAAAATGCTGAACTTCAGGTTCAGTGAGAGACCCTGTTTCAATAAATTAAATTAAATTAAAAATATGATGAAATGGCTCAGCTGGTAAAGAATGGCCCTTGCCACCAAGCTTGAAGATCTAGTGCCCATTCCCAGGACCCACACTGTGAAAAGACAGACCCAACTGCCACAGGCTGTCACAAATGCACACACAAAATAAGTAAGTAGCTAAACAAATGCAAAAATAAAGTGGAGAAGGATTGAGGAAAGGCAACTTGATGTTAAATTCTTCCCACCCCACATACACAAAAATGCACACATATGCACACACATTAACACACAAATATATATATACATATATATATAATGTATAAAAATGCCAAGTATAGTATCACATCCCTTTCATCCCAGCACTCAGGAGTCAGAAGCAGGAAGATTTCTATGAGTCCGAAGTCAGTCTGGTCTACAGAGTGAGTTTCAGGACAGCCAGAACTATGTAGGGACACCCTGTCTCAAAAACAAAAACAAAACAATATAACAAAAACTAACTCCCTAAAACAAAAACAACAAGCAAACTCAAAAAGAAGACATGGTTTCCACATTTCAATATCAGAGGTCAGCACCAGCAGCAGGGATGTCCCTACATGGATATCCTTGGAAACAAATTCAAGTTGGCTTTGAGAAGATACCAGCAGTAATGGGGGAGGGACGCTTACTGCTGGCAGGGTTTATTTTGGGGGCTTGTGGAATGACGGTGAAATACGAGGCTTGCTGATTGAAAAGAAGGTATTGATCGCTGGCGATCGATAGTGAAGAGCTCTGACTGAGGCACTGGCTTCCAAAGCCTCCACTTCTCTTTCTCTCTGCCTGCCAGGATGAAGAGCTCTGCCTGAACAGGTGACCGGCAACGTCCAAACAGCAAGAAGACTGCTTCCCGCATAGCCCTCAGCTGTGTGCAGTCACGTGATGGCCACAGAGGGACCTATTCCTCCACAGGAAACCTAACACCCAGCTTCCTGAAGGGGGATCTTCGTGGTGGGAGGAGAGGGGCCTGGGAGGAAATAGGATGACTGGACTGAATAATAGGTTTCTAATGGACTTGGGAGAGCATCAGTGTTTCTCTGGAAACCACATGGTAGAGAACCCCAGAAGGTCTCGGAGCCCGCTAGCCCAGGATGGGTTGACAGACAAGGGGACAGTGAACCCCAGCTGGATGCAGACAGCTGTCTTGTGATCTTATCTCAATAAGAACCAGAAATGAATGGATACCCAAGACAATTGTAAGGACAGAAAGCCTCACTAAAAACAGAGATGAGGGTTGAAGATGTGACTCAGTAGGTGCTTGTATAACATGCACAAAACCCTGGTTTGATACACAGCACAGCACAATGTGAGAGCACATGCCTCTAATCCCCACACTCAGGAGGTGGAGGCAGAAGGATCAGAAGTTCAAGGTCACCCTTGACCCCATAAACAAGTTTCAGGCTAGCATGAGGCCTTGTCTCCAAATAAAATACACAACAGCCAGAGAAATTAAGCTCACTTAACTGACCTCGACAGAATGCTGATGGCTCCTTCCATCCCTTCTGCCAGTCCCTAGTGACAAGACCAATTCTTTCTTTGACAGGCCACTCACCCTTCCAGGAAGGGGCCGAGTCCCTCCCCTCCTGTCTGCCTCTCTCTGTGTTTTGCAAGAGGACCCCTGAGGTAGAGATAGGAGAGGAGAGGCAGGGAGTGAGCTCTTCTCACCTGGGTCCCCGTGGGTGAACAGGTGCACCATCAGCACATCAGGCCCTGTGATTCCAAGGGCCCCGGAGGGCTTACCTAACCTACTTGGTATTTTGGGAAAATTATCAAGGCTTAAACTGAGGCTAGAAACACAAAATGATCAGAGTACATCTCACATGTCTCAGGAAGGGAAAAAGAGCTGGTCTCAAATTCACTCTGCCAAAGCTGGGAAGCCAGCAGCAAGGAAGCCTCTAAAGGGTCAGCCTGTTTCCTTTTTCTGCTTAGTTGAGGTTTTATTATTGCCCAATCGACCCCTTACAAGAGTCAATGGATCTGATAGAGTTGCCCCAATGTAACAGTCTGCTGTCAGAAGCAGAGTGAGCAGGTAATCTGTCTGTGGTTTGTAAGTGGAGCTCAGCCTTGATCACAGGCAGATCCAGATTCATGGCAGATATGTGGAGAGCGTGCATGTATGCATCAATCTATCCTCCCAGAGACGGAGAACTCAGGCTCAGAAAGCTAAGACTCCGGCCTTGAGCAATGTCAGAGTCCTGTATCCCACCCATTCAGTCAGATAATGATTGAGATTTTCTATCTCAGCTGAGTGGCCTTTACTGACCCTGCCTCCCCTTCTGCTATAGGGACTCAGTGAATTTAGATGCTAAATTCCACGGGGCTTACTAGCCAGCCAGTCTAGCCTAACTGGTGAGCTCATAGAGGCCATGGAGAGACTGTCCCAAAGGAAGGGGACAGAGTTTCCTGGAGGATACCTGATGCAGTCCTCACCTATGAGTGTGCGAGATGAGCTCACATTCACACACACACACACACACACACACACACACACACACACACACACATCCATTAGCTGCTCAAGAGGTAAAAGAATAACTTTGGCCCAGGAGTTTAAGGTCAGCTTTAGCAACACAATGACATTTTATCTCAAAAATAATAAAATAAAGTTCAGAGGCCACATTGTAGCTCACACATCAGTCATTTTTGCTGCAGCTTCTGTTTCCCCAGGGTCCTAACCCCACAGTGGGGCTCCCCTCGAGATGCTGGCCCCTCTTCTTTTTCAGTCTTGCCTTTTTGCTTTCTCCTCCTCTGATTCTTTTCCTTGCTCTTTCCTACCATCTCATATCTTTCTCTCGTTCCAGCCTCCCCTGCGGAGCACATGTCAGGCAACAGCTATCCTGCACCTGTGTGAGCGTACACGCTGGCTGATTAAGCAGAGTAGAGTTAGCTGCTTGTCTGTGCAAGGACAATGTGTTATTTACAAGAATCTCAAAATGGGTTTCTCTGCAGATTGAAGGGAGACACATCTGTCAAATATGTCAGGCTCTTCTTGCCGAGGGCTCTGGATTGGGGTGAGAATCTGGATGGATGAATCCGGTTTATACAAGCAACCCCCAGGTTCTCCTCCAACCCTAAGACTTCATATTTGGATGCAGATCTCTCTGTGCAGCGTTTATATAGCAAATACCTTTCAGAATAGTCTCCTTTTTTAATTCTCCAGGAAAGGAGACTTTCAGCCCTCAACACACAAATGACATTTTAAAAGGCTGCATGGTAGGTAAGAGACTTCGGAGGCGTGTCTACCAATTGTCCTATTTGGGTTCTGATTCAAGTACACCAACTGTAAAAAGACTTCTTTTATTTTGGCTGTGAGGGGGAGTCAGGCACAAAGTTAAACAAAGGACAGCAGAGATACTGTCATAAGGAATTTTTAAAAGCATGTTAGATGTTGTAATAGTGCTAAAAGTCTTAAAACATACTTGAATGTTCTAGTGTGTGGCCTGCCCCTGGTTTTTATTGCTTGCCACAGAATCCTAATTTTCTCTCTCTCTTTGGGTGGCCTGAGCCTGTGGACAGGAATATTTTTCTCACTTGGCTGGACTGTGAGCTTCTTGAGAACAAGGACCTCAGCTGTGGCTTGAGTGTAATTTCCGAGGGTTTATGTGAGGCACAACTGAGGTGGTGGGACCTCCAGAAGATGGGATGTAGTGGGAGGTGGTTAAGTCATTGAGGTATTCCTCTCAGAAGGAATTGGATGAGTTCTCCTAGGTCTCCAGCTCATCACAGGGAGCTGATGTGAAGGACCAAGTCTGCCTATTGACTGTTCCTTCACTCTTGACTTCCTGTCTCTCTGAGAGATTCCTCTTAAATATATTGCCACCACGATTGCCACGCCTTCCACCAGAGGCCACATCAACGGAGCTGCCAGAGCTTGGTCTTAACAGTCTCCAAAGCTGCTAGCTAACTATAAGCTGTTGTAGAATGTTGTTTTCGAGTGTGTTACTTTGGTTTGTGTTGCATTTGTCTAACTCTGTGAAGCTGTGTTACTGTGTCTGTCTAATAAAGAGCTGACTGGCCAATAGTGAGGCAGGAGAGAGAAATAGGTGGGTCTGGAAGGCAGAGAGGATAAATAGAGGAAGAGGATCAAGGAAGAACAAGAAAAGGAGGAGGATTCCAGGGGCACCCACCCAGCCACCCAGCC